>AJWI01003215.1:0-20000 GCA_000277465.1 Dictyostelium intermedium | reverse complement strand
TAAACAATATCATAATCAAATTATTCAAATTGAATCTGAATTATTAAATTTAGAATCATCAAAATTATTTTTAAACAATCAACAACAACAACAACAAAAACAACAACAACAACAACAACAACAACAACAAAATGAGAATATAAATAATCAAAAAGAAGAAGATGAGGAGGAATTAATTAATAAATATCCAAATATTTTTATACAAAAACAAGATTTACATAAATCGATTGTGGATGTTTGTGGTATTTTATTATTTAAAAAGTTTGAAGAGATTGGAGGTCGTTATTTATTATCATCCTCATCGTCATCGTCATCAAGTAATAGTAGAGATAGTGAAGAGCAACATCAAAGATTAGTTTACACAAATACAGTTTCACAAAATTTAAATTCATTGGCGATTGCAGTTGGTTTAGGTAAACCAATATTAATTGAGGGTGTAACGGGATCAGGTAAAACAACAATGATTGAAGAATTATCAAGAATAACTGGTAATGACAATATAATTAGAATTCATTTAGGTGATCAAACCGATTCCAAAGTATTACTTGGCACATATATTACCTCTGATACACCGGGTGAATTTAAATGGCAAGCTGGTGCACTTACACAAGCCGTTCAAGAAGGTAGATGGATTTTAATTGAAGACATTGATTTAGCACCAATTGAAGTATTGTCAGTACTAATACCACTACTTGAGAATAGAACTTTATTTATACCAGGTCGTGGTGAAGTGATTGAAGCATCGAATGGTTTCCAATTGTTTGCAACTCAAACATTATTTGGTTCACATAGTCGTGATCAAAATGCAAATATTCTCTCTCATCTTTGGACTAGAGTTGTAATTGAAGCTTTATCACCATCCGAAATGAAACAAGTACTATCAACTCTTTTCCCACAATTATCAATTATGGTTTCAAAATTCATTGAAACTTTTAATTTGTTATTGCGTGTAATTTCAAATCAATCAATTGCAATATCACCATCTGATGAGGTTGCTGGTATTGCAAATACTGCAAATACTGCAGGCTCAACAACAACTGTAAATAATAATAATAATAACAATAATAATAATGAAAAATTTATAATACCATCAAGTAGATTTATATCATCAAGAGATTTAATAAAATGGATTAGACGTTGTAATCAAAGATTACATTTAACAAGTGTTTCAAATCAAATTATAACATCAACAATGCAAGAGATTGTTTTTGTTGAAGCATTGGATTGTTTTTGTTCAATGATTAGCAAAAAGAATCTTAGAAAATCATTAACTGAAGTAATTGGTAGAGTTTGGGAATTGACAACCGATCGTATCAATTATTATGTTGAACTTTATAAACCATCGATTATTATCACAGAGGATTCAGTTTCAACAGGTCGTGCAAAATTAAAATCACTAGAGAAATCGGATTCCATTCAAATTTCAAATGGTAAAAAACATACAAGATTTACAACCGAACAATCACAACAAGACTCTGGTATTACCAAGCATGGTAATGTTTTTGCTCATACAATGAATTCACTTAGATTAATGGAGAAGATTTCAATTTCCATTCAATTCAATGAACCAATTCTATTGGTTGGTGAAACTGGTACAGGTAAAACATCGGTAGTTCAATACATTGCCGATCAATTAAATCAAAAGTTGGTGGTATTGAATCTTAATCAACAATCCGATAGTTCAGATTTAATTGGTGGCTTTAAACCCGTTGAAATGCGTCTACTATGTTTACCATTAAAGAATAGATTCGATTCAATGTTTAAAAAAACTTTCTCCGAATCGAATAACACTGATTTCTTGGAGAAAATCGATAAAGCTTTCATCTCTAAAAATTGGAAACAATTTATAGGTTTATTGAATAAAGCTATTAAATTAGTTGAAAATAAAGTTCTAAAAGATGAAACTACTACTACCACCACTACCACTAAAGAAAATAAAAAACGTGTAATTAGAACTGAAGTTAAAGAGAAATGGATAAAATTATCAAATGATATAAAGAAATTAACTATTCAATTTGAAAAATCAAAGAATAATTTTGCATTTAGTTTTGTTGAAGGTTCTTTGGTTAATTGTATTCGTAAAGGTTATTGGGTATTATTGGATGAGATGAATTTAGCAACCTCTGAAACTTTAGAAAGTTTAAGTGGTCTATTCGATGGTGGTTCAATTACTCTCACAGAGAAAGGTGAGGTTGAACCAGTTGAAAGACATCCAAACTTTAAAGTTTTCGCATGTATGAATCCACCCACTGATATTGGTAAAAAAGATCTTCCACCAGGTATTCGTAATAGATTCACAGAGTACTATGTAGATGATTTAGATAACAAAGGTGATTTACAATTGGTTGTAAAGACAGTTCTCTCAAATTTAGTACCAAATCCACCCATCGAAGATATCGTTGAATTCTATTTAAAAACTAAACAAGACGCTCAAAATAAAATGTTGGATGGATCAAATCAAAAACCAATATTTTCATTACGTACACTCAGTCGTGCATTAAATTATACAAAACATGTAACCAAATCATTTGGTTTTCAACGTGCTCTCTTTGAAGGTATAAGTATGAGTTTCCTCACTCAACTCAATAAAGCATCCTATCCAATGATGGAGCAATTAATTAAACAATACATAAAAAAGGGTGAAGTTAAACTTTATAATCAACCACTAAATAAACCACCAACTATTGGTGGTGTAAATGGAAATGAAGAAACCTTTGTAAAGATTGAACAATTTTGGATAGAATGTGGTAATGAGAAACCAGTTGTACCAACTCATTATATTTTAACACCAAGTATTAAATCAAATCTTTCAAATATTGCAAGAGTATTGGTATCACGTAAACATCCAATTCTTTTACAAGGTCCAACTAGTAGTGGTAAAACTTCAATGGTAGAATACTTGGCAATTAGAACTGGTCATAGATTCATTCGTATCAATAATCATGAACATACTGATCTTCAAGAATATCTAGGTCAATATATTAGCGACGACAAAGGTAAACTTGTATTCCAAGAGGGTATTTTAGTTGAGGCCGTACGTAAAGGTTATTGGGTGGTTTTAGATGAATTGAATTTGGCACCTTCTGAAGTGTTGGAGGCATTAAATCGTCTTTTGGATGATAATAGAGAGTTATTCATTCCAGAGACACAAGAAATCGTCAAACCACATCCTCACTTTATGTTATTTGCAACTCAAAATCCACCAGGTCTTTATGGTGGTAGAAAAGTGTTATCACGTGCTTTTAGAAATCGTTTCTTAGAGTTACATGTCGATGATATTCCAGAGGATGAACTTGAGGAGATTCTTTGTAAACGTTGTGCATTACCACCATCCTATTGTAAGAAGTTGGTATTGATAATGAAAGAACTCCAATTGAATAGACAAGGTAGTAATCAGGTTTTCGCTGGTAAACATGGTGCAATCACTTTCCGTGATTTATTCCGTTGGGCAGAACGTCAACCATCATCCTATGAGGAATTGGGTATTGCTGGTTATCAACTCTTGGCAGAACGTTTAAGAAAGGATGAGGAGAAATTAATAATTAAACAAGTGATTGAAAAACATTTAAAGATTAAATTGGATATTGAATCAATTTATTCATGTGATGATAAACCAGAGTTTTTGAAACTTTTACAATTACTTGGTGAGAATGATTCAGAGTTATCAAAATCAAATCATTTGGAGAAAATCGTTTGGACAAGATCAATGAAACGTCTATTCAGTTTGGTTGGTAAATGTTTGGAACATAAGGAACCAATTTTATTAGTTGGTGAAACAGGTTGCTCCAAAACTACAATCTGTCAATTATATTCAATTTTAAATAAACAGAAGCTTCATATTCTCAATTGTCATCAACATACGGAGACTGCAGATTTCATTGGTGGTTTACGTCCAGTAAGAGGTCGTGATCAAGTTTTATCGAAACTCTACTCTTTGATCAAACAATATTTCAATCAATTGAATCAATTGAATTTATATAGATCAGAGGAGAACTCTTATTCATTGGAGTCAATCGATCAATTACCAATTAAGGAGATTATGGAAAAATTAATGGTTGAATCATGGAAACAAATTTCTACATCACCACTACTCACTGAACCATTGAAATCATTGGCTGTTGAAATTGATAAAACCTATAGTTCCTATTGTTCATTATTTAATTGGGTAGATGGTCCATTGGTTGAAGCAATGAAACAAGGTGATTACTTTTTAATTGATGAAATTTCATTAGCTGAAGATGCGGTTTTGGAAAGATTAAATTCAGTATTGGAGCCAAGTAGACTTTTGGTATTGGCAGAGAAAGGTGGAGTCGAAATAGAAGAGTTGAGAGGTCATAAAGAATTTAGAATATTGGCCACAATGAATCCAGGTGGTGATTTTGGTAAAAAGGAACTTTCACCTGCCATGAGAAATCGTTTCACAGAAATTTGGGTACCAGCAATTAGTAGTCACGATGATTTATTACAAATCATTGAAGAAAGATTCACAAGTCCCCTCCTTAAAGGCAAAGGTAAATTGATGTTGGGTTTCATAGAATACTTATTAATGATTCAAAAGAATAAACGTGTTATCAGTTTACGTGATATTCTCTCTTGGATTAGTTTTATGAATTTATGTATGGATAAACAATTACTCACACCAAATGAATCCTATATTCATGGTGCTTGTTTGGTATTATTGGATGGTTTTGGAATGGGTTCAAATTCATCATCCGAAAGTGAGGGTTTGAAATTACGTGAGGCATGCCTTAATCGTTTAATTGATCAAATCGATTCACAAGATGAAAAGTTAAAATTACAAAATGAATTATTATCATCCACTGATGGTGGTCAATCAATAATTAGAAATGTAAATATCATTAGAGAAGAGAAAAGATTTGGTATTCATCCATTCTATATTTCAGTTCGTGAATCAAATGTACCAAAAATTCAATTTAGTTTATCAGCACCAACAACAAGTAAGAATGCACAACGTGTTCTTAGAGGTATGCAATTACCACGTGCAATTTTAGTTGAGGGTTCACCAGGTGTTGGTAAAACATCATTAATTACAGCCATTGCAAATGCATCTGGTAATCAAATCGTTCGTATTAACCTTTCGGAACAAACCGATATTATGGATCTTTTAGGTAGTGATTTACCAGTTGAAGGTGGTACAGGTGGTCAATTCGAATGGAGAGATGGTGTTTTCTTGGAAGCACTTCGTAATGGTAGTTGGGTATTATTGGATGAATTGAATCTTGCTTCTCAAACTGTATTGGAGGGTTTAAATTCTTGTTTGGATCATCGTTCAGAAGTTTACATTCCAGAATTGGGTAAAACATTTGCATGTCATCCAAATTTCCGTGTTTTTGCATGTCAAAACCCACTTCATCAAGGTGGTGGTCGTAAAGGTTTACCAAAATCTTTCCTTAATCGTTTCACTCAAGTATTCATCGATCAATTGAATCAACAAGATCTCCTATTCATTAGTACTGCAATGTATCCAACAATTCCATCAAAAACCATTGAACGTATGATTGAATTTAATCATCAAATGTTTAAAGAATCAATGATTGAACATAAATTCGCACGTAAAGGTGCTCCATGGGAATTCAATCTTCGTGATACTTTTAGATGGTGTGACTTAATCGTAAAGGATCCAACATCAATTTCAAATCCAGCCAGATTTATAGATTTAATTTATCTCCAAAGAATGAGAACTTTACAAGATCGTGATCATGTTTTAACAATTTTCAAAAGAGTTTTCACCAACACTGAAAACCATGATGATGTAAATAACAATCTTGATATGTCTTCAATTTGTAATTATGATAAACAACCACACTACTCAATCTCACCAGAGTATTTACAAATTGGTTCATCCATTTTACCAAGAGTTCAAGGTTCATCGTCATCATTTGATAGTAGCGTTTTAGATAATTCTTCAAATATTCAATTACTTCAACGTTTATTAAATCCATTAGAAAACATTATGAAATGTATTGAAATGAATTGGATGAGTATTTTAATTGGTCCAACATCAACATCTAAAACTTCATCAATTCGTCTATTGGCTCAGTTAACTGGTAATACACTCTATGAATTCTCAATGAATTCATCAGTTGATACAACCGAGATTTTAGGTGGTTTTGAACAAATTGATTTGGTTCGTTATCAAAAACGTATCATCTCTTCAGTATCCTCATTAATAACTATTGTATGTTCTCATATTATGACATACTTTAATAATGATGATAGCGATTTAATGAAAACTTGTATTTCATCAATTCAAGATATTCATCAAGTTTGGAATTTATTTAAAAAACAAACTCAACAACATCAACAAGAACTTCAACAATTAGATGGTGCCGGTGGTAATAGCTCTATTGGTTTCATCACAATTGAACAATTGGATCTTTTATCAACAATAGTCGATGCATTAGAGAAACTATCGATTCAATTCAATTTAGATAGCCAACAAGATCATTTAAATAGAATTCAAGATGTAAAACAACAAATTAAACGTATTAAATCCATTGAAAAAGAAAGTGTTACAGGTTGTTTCGAATGGATTGATGGTTTGTTAATTAAGGCATTGGAAACTGGTGCGTGGATATTAATTGATAATGTTAATTTCTGTAATCCAACTGTATTGGATCGTTTAAATCCATTATTGGAACAAGATGGTGTTTTAATGTTAAATGAACGTGGTATGGTCGATGGTCAAGTTAAAGTGGTTAAACCACATCCAAATTTCCGTATCTTTTTAACAATGGATGATAAAAAAGGTGAAATTTCACGTGCAATGAGAAATCGTGGTATTGAAATCTATATGCCAGATCAAACTGATTCCTCTGTAACCCCATCTTGTCATCATGATAATCAGCAATTGTTAACAGCATTAGGCATTCCTTTAGAGAGTTTAACACGTACAATGATAGATTTCCATGGTCAAATTTTCACACAACTTTCATCAACCACCGAAAACCCTTGTACCCTATCACAACTATTATATTGGGGTAGATTAATATTGGATCAACTACAAAGAGGTTTTTCATTATTAAATTCAATTCGTAATTCAATGGAACAAATTTATATTCGTCCACGTAGACATTTAGCTCAACGTCAATTGGTTACAAATATCTTTAATTCAATCTTCAATGAATCAGCAATCAATTCAATCTTAAGTGAAGATCAAACTGTCTTAGGTATCTATCCACACTTTATCAAAGGTAAAGATTATGTAAATGATTCAATTTCAACGACAATGAAAAAGAACTATCAATTCTTTGAATATTACTTAAAGAGGGTTATTGACTCTTCATCCAGCCAAGATGACTCAAACTATAAGATTTCAGCAAAATTCTTAATTGAAAATGTTAATTCATCACAATATGAAAATTACATTTTATATTTAAATTCTTTGAAGAATCAAAACGATAAAGAAGCACAAATCAATCAATTGTTGACATCATTGATCTCTTGTATGAAGCAATTATTCAATCATTCATGTTATAGAGATTTTGAACAAAGATTAGAAAAATTGTTATCAATGATTAATTTATCGTTCATTGACTCTAAGCAACTATTAGTTTATCAAGGTCATCAATGGAAAAACAATGATTCATTGTTTTTATTAATTAAAGAAAAAGTCGATAATTATGTCGTCGTTGATGGTAGTGAATCAATGATTCCAATCAAGGATTTATTTAACCAAGTCTTAATAAACGATATGGAAATTATTAAATCTTTATTATCGTTATTCATTCAAAGTTCAAAACAAGAGAAAGAATATAGTAAATTCTTGAAACAAATTCAACAAGGTAATGCAAGCCAACAACTTTCAGTTAAATCAATTAAATCAATACCAGTGATTCTATTATCTTTGGCTTATACAAAGAAAATGTTAAGTAAAGATTTATTACCACACCAAGACATTATTTCAATAATTTATCGTTTGTTCAAATCATTAGATGAGCAAATTGATTTATGGTTAATTCAATTATCTCAACAACAACAACAACAAGAATCAATAATCCAAATTGTTAATCAATTAATTTTATTGAAAAATAATTTCTGGAATTCTACATTTAATTTACCATCAAATCAATTCAATTTAGGTGAATTTATAATTCGTTGGAGATGGATTTATAAAGAAATAAACAAATTAACTGCCTCAACTGCTAAATTAGAATCCCCATTATTAATAAATACTGGTCTACAAGTTTTAATCGATAAGATTAGCACAGGATTAAATCAATATAATAATGATAATTCAAATAATCGTTTATGGAAAGTTGGTGGTTATCCAATGGTTATGAAATCGAATCATTTAGTTCAATTGGATACACAATTCCTTAGTATTCTTGAAAAGGTTCAATTTAATTTCAACAAGAATGAATCACCAATCAAACATTGTAGTAACGCAATCGATGAAGATTGGAAGAAAACTTTAATTGAAGCAATTTCAACATTATATTGGGCAAATTATCAATTGAATTCTGATAATCAAGAAGAGTTAGGTCGTGTTGGTGAATTCCTTACAAACTTAGAATTAGTACCACAAACCCTATCAGATAAATTAAAACAATTGATTGAAAAACAAAAGCAATTCGAATTAAATTCAACATTTAATCCCGTTTCAACTTCAGGTAGCGACAATAACGATATTATCAATAACGATTCAATGAGTGATGCAACATCAATTCACTTTGATCCATTATCAATTAAACATCAATTGATTTCAATTTCACCATTGATTGACCATTCACTCCATTTGAAGGAAACTTTTGTAATCGCTCAATTGGTTCAATTATTAATGTTACAACATATGGATATTGAAAATGGTAAAATGAAGCAATCAATCATTCCAATTTTTGAATCTATAATTGATGAATTGAAATATATTGTTAATAAATATAAAAGCTCAACAGTTCCAAGATCATTGTATCATTTAGCATTCTATCAAAAATTAATTTGGATGATTGATAATTATTTAGAAAAAGTGACAACATCTCAAGAGGAAGAAGAACAACAATCCAAACAACAACAACAAGCATCAATTGGTATTATTGAACTTCAATCAGTAATTCATTCAATTCTTTATGTTTATAATTCAAGTCAATGGAATAATGCATTCAATGATATTTCTCATGTTGGTAAATATTCATTACCACAATACAAATATAGATTATCAAAGAATGATGTTGCAGCAAGCTTGGTGGTTGATAGTAAAGTTAATATTTATGACTCAATCAGATTTGGATATGGTCCACCACGTTTATTCCAAAATATTCAAACAGTATTCTCTTTCTATCTTACATGTGATTGGGAATATGTCAGTATTGCCGATGTACCAGTTAAAATTGAACAATTGAATCAAATTATTCAACATTTAACTGGTTCTGATGGTTCTTCAAAAGTTTCAAATATTGAATCATTCGATTATCAAATCAAACAATCTATCGCTTTGTTATTATCAACAATTACAAGTTTCTATAAATCATTTAATAGTGATCAAGAAAAGAAACAAAATCTCCTATCAAATATTGTATCACTTGGTGATTGTTTGTTATCAGAAGTAGAGAGAGAGAATAACAACAATTGTAGTGGTGGTAGTATTAAAGAATTGGTTGAAAATATTAAAAATTTAATAACCGAATCAAATGATAAATCATTCAATGAAAAATCCAAACAACTTTTATTACCATGTCTCGATATTTTATTAACTTTAACATTGGATAATCAAGAAGATCTCTATGAAAATGAATTGAAGTTGCAATCAACATTTGGTAGACTTCAATTGTTATTAAATACATTTAGATTGATAATGTTAGTTCCATCGGGTTCAATTGATCCAACTCAAAAGTATGATGTTATTTTGCAATACTCCAAAGAGCATTCTAAACAATTGCAAGATGAAATTGAAATTAGATCAGCAATTGAAAAACAATACACTGGTAAAGATGGTTCAAGTTTGGTTATCGATGAATTAGTGCAAAAGAAAAAATCCATCGATCAAAAATTAACATTAGACTCTAAAAAGATTACACTTCGTCCAATTCCATCACAATTTGAAGAATTATACCGTGATGTTTCCCAATTTTCAAACCATTTTTCAAATATTGAAAAAATCGTTGATTTAATTTCAAAATTAGATTTATCTCAAGTTAAAAATGAATTTAATTTAGAAGTTGAAGGAGGTGAAAATCAAGATGTTAGCGTTGAATCAACAAACAGCACCTCAGCAAATTCATCATATAATCAAATGATATTATCAACTGAATCAATGTGGCAAGAGAAAGCTAATCATTTCATTCAATCATGTGAAAAGAAATTTTATTCAAGATATCGTGATATCATTGTACCAATTGTTACCACTGTATATCAAATGAAATCTGGTTTAAGAATGATGGCAGTTTCATTTAAACAAAAAGTTCAAGATAACAAATTGGGTGGTAATCAAGGTATTACAAAACAAATTCAAAAAGTTTTATTATCTTTAACTCAATTCCCAAGAATTAATAGTGTTGATATAAATTCCACCACAACTACAACTACAACTTGTTCAAATAATAATAATATATTATTAGACAAATTAACATTGGATTCAATTAAAGATATGATGAAATTCAATCAAAGAACCAATCAAGATAACTGTAATGGTGGTTTACAAAACTTTAAAGTAATTGGATTATTATTACGTTCATCACTTTGTCAAATCTATAGTCAACTTTCAAATTCAAACTATTTAGACGTTGATAATTTAGAAGCCATTGATTCAATATTTAGAGTATTTGTCCAAGAATGGAGATTCCAAGAAGAAGAGAAAAGAAAAAAAGAAGAATTGGAGAACCAAGAGTTTAAATACAAAGTTCAAACTCATAAAATGGAAACTAAAGAAGAAAAGGATGAAAAAGTTTTCTTGACTTCATTCCCAAATTTCTACAAAGATTTCGAAGATTTAGAAGTTGCAAACGTTGTTGAAAATCAAGTAGATGACGATGATGATACCAATAATGAGGAAAAGAAAGACAGTGATTCAAATGCAGAAGAAGGTTCAATGTTTTTCAAATCATCAATTAACAATGAAGAGATTTTGCAATTGTGTTCAATTCACAGAGATATCTTTAAACATTTAGATGGTATTCCAATTCCAAAAGAAGAGCAACAATGGACTCTTAGTGATAGAGATAGATCAGAATTATTCCAATTATTTTATTCAAGTGGTTATCTTTTAATGAAAATCCTTAATCAAAGATCTGGCGATATGGAATTCGATCAATTATCATTGGGTTCACATATTTTATCCGCTTCAAATCTAAAGGAAACTTTATCAATTCGTCCACCATCATTAATTACTTATAGTAAATTGGATGAGAAGTTTAGATTCTTAAAGACAAGTTCTTATCTCTACAAGAAATCCAAAGGTATTGATAGTGACGATCAAGTTGATGTAATTCATCAAAAGAAGACCTACAACATTTATCGTGATCCAAATATCTCTGAGATTGGTATCATTCGTGAACCATTGATTTCATTTAGAACTAGAGTATTCGAATTATTAGTAGAGTATCCAGAACAAGCAAATCTTACACTCATGGTTAAATTAATCGATCGTTTAATGACCTATCCAGCAACTGATCCATTAGCAAAGATTTTAACTGGTTTAGAATTACTCTTACGTAAATCTTTAGAATGGGAATCATTTGCAAGTAAAGCTGTGTCAATTCAATCTCATTTGAATGAAATTTCATCATTGATTGTACGTTGGAGAAAATTAGAGATTGAATCATGGCCATCAATTTTCCAATCACAAGAGAAAGAAGCAGAGGTTAAAGCTTTGAAATCATGGTTCATTCTTTATGATCTAATTAATGATGAACCTTCATCACCAGAGTTGGAAGCTGAAAACCTATCAAAGAATTTCCAAACACTTCAACAATACCTCTACTCTTCAAGTTTAGGTGATTTCCTTACTCGTATTGAATTGTTGAAATCTTTCTACAAACAATTAAATTCAACAATTAAATTAATTGGTACCTCTAAAAACACAGATTATAAACAAAAACTCTCGGATATCATTTATAACATTTTCAAATACTTTGAGAATTTTATTTCAAGATTTGAAGATCGTTTAGCAAAATCAATTAAACCAATTGAAGATAAAGCATTGGAGTTCATTAGACTTTCAAGATGGGATGATAATAGATTGTTAACTCAATATGAACGTTTGAAACAACATATTGAAGTTTCACATAGAAATTTAGCAAAGATCACCATTAAATATAAAAATGTATTGGCTCAACCATTGCATGATATATTCACTCAAATTGAAAATGAATTAGATATTCCACCTTTAGTTTTACATTCTGGTGCAGCAACAATTTTAGAGGAAAAATTGAAAAAAAATCAAAAGAACAACAACAACAATAAGAAACAAACCCAAAAGAAATCATTGGCCATTGAAAATTTCAATGATTGGTTAACTTTCCCTCCAAGTAATTATTCTATTGATAGAAAATCAATTGATACAATTTCAAAACCAATTGAAATTCAATCACCATTATTAAAGAAATTATTCCAAGTTGATAATGAAAAATTGTTACAAAATAAACTTCCATTGCTTTCAAAGAGAATGATTCAAATTTGTAAAGAGAATCTTTTAGAATCTGATAGTTGGAAGGTTGTTAGAGATGGTGTTGACATCATTAATGATTTATCCATCGAAATCATCGATAGATTAAAAGAATTATCAGATGAAAAGGTAAAGAGACAAGAGAAAGAATTTGCATTGAAAGAATTAATGTCAAAATTCCAAGAGATGGGTCTTTCATATCACATTAATCGTTATCCTCAAGAACAATTACAAATTTCTTATCTATTCAATGTTAGACATTTACCAACTGTATCAGATAGTCAAGGTTATTTGCCAACTTCATTCACAAAGATCACTGCAGACAATGGTGGTAAACTATTGGACCAAGCCGATCAATACTATTATCGTATTGTTTCAAGAGTTCATAGATTGCGTCAATTATCAATTGAATATAACTCTGACCTCTCAAGTAAACATGTTCAAAGAATTAATGGTTATGTTGAACACTTTTTATCAATCATCATCAATCAAAGAAATAATTTAATTGATTCAATTAACTCTTGGAATCATTTAACCTTATTCACAGAGTTATTCACAAATATTAGTGCCACCACCACCACCAGTGAAATTGATGAACAAATCTTTAATAACCATAATATGTTAAGTAAATGGTTTGAAATTCAAAGAGAATCAATCAATCAATTCAACCAAGCTATCAAAGAGATCTTGTTACTTTGTAGAAAAACAACATCTGCAGTTAGTGGTGGTATGATTTCAACTATTATACCTGAAATCTGTTCTGTTCAAACAATCATTGAATCCATTAAATCGGAAATTGATAAACATCAATCTAAATTACGTAATCTCTTCTCCTTCCTTAATAATCAATATCCAATGATGACTTGGTCAACAATTAACTTAATCGTTTCAATTTTCACTAAATTTAAAGAAATTAAAGATAAATTAAATCAATTATTATTATCAAAATTATCAAATATTAATTATATTAAGTCACCAATTCAAATTTTAATTAATAATGTAAGTTTTTCAGTGATTTTTTTTTTTTATTCCAAATTTTCTAATAACACCTTTTTTTTTATTTTTTTTAGATTGATACATTAATTAATAAATTTAATTCAGAATATGAAGACTTAATTGGTAATTCAATTAATGATAATGATATTAATAATCAAAATAATATCAAAGAATTTTCAAATCAATTTGGTAATTTAATTGATCAAATATTGATTTCAATTCAAGATTTGAAAGCTCAATCAAATCAAATCATAAAGTATAATAAAGAACAAGAAGAATTGGATCAAGAATTAGAAAAAGTTAGAGAATATACCATTGAGGATGGTAGTATTTCAAAATTAAGTGAATTTATTGACCATCAAGTTCAATCCTTAAGATTATCAAAATTATTGGATCAGTTTGTTAAACTTCATAATATCATTGTTGATGGTGGAGGTAGTGTTTCAACACTATCAATCTACAGACAAATGATTAAACAAATGGGTCCATTGTTAGCTCAATTCATGTTGATTGTTAATCAATCTATTGTTGATAGTTTATCTTATCATAAGACTTGTTGTAAACTTGAATACATTGTCACTGGTGTTTTCATTCAACTCTATTCCAAAGGTTTCTGTAAACCAGCTGAAACCGGCGATGATGGTGAAGGTGGTGAAGGTGGTCGTTCCACTTTTGAAGATGATGTTGAAGGTACTGGTATGGGTGAAGGTAAAGGTAAGAAGGATGTAAGTGATCAACTTGAAGACCAAGGCCAAATCGAAGATACAAACACTCAAAAGAAGGAAGAAAAAGATGAAGACGAAGATGAAGAGAAGGAAGAAAAAGATGAAGATGAAGGTTTCGATATGGAAGATGATTTTGAGGGTGAAATGCACGACATTAAAAAAGATGAAAATAAAGACGAGGACAAGAAAGATGATCCAAACAATGAGAAAGAAAATGATAAAGAAATGGGTGATCTAGAAAAACCAGAAGACAATGTCGTCGATGAAAAACTTTGGGATGAACAAGATGTTCAGGATGAAGAAGAACAAGATGAGGAGGGAAAAGGCGATGAAACCAACAGTGAGGAAATGATGGCAAAACAAGATGGAAAAGATGACAATAAAGATGAAAAGGATGATAAAAAAGATGATAAGAAAAAGAAGAAAGAGGAAAATGGTAAACCAGATGAAGATGAGTTGGGTGAAGAAGGTAAGGATGAAGAAGCTGGTGACGATGAGAATAAAGAGGCTGATGATGGTGCAAGTGATGAGGATGATTTCGGTCAAGAGGAAAATGAGGATGATGTCATCAACCAAGAACAAGAGAAAGAAGAAAACCATGGTGACCCAAGAGGTGATGACCAAATGGAAATTCCAGAGGATTTAGAATTAGAGGACCCAGATGAAGGTAAGGAAGAAGATGAACAACAAGAAGGTGGTGATGATTTCAAAGATCCTCTTGATGAAATGGATGGTGATGATGTTAGTAAAGAAGAGGAAAAGAAGAAAGAGTTGGATGGTGACGAAAAAGAAGAATCTGATCAAGATGGTGAAGAAAAAGAAGATGAAGATGAAGAAAAAGAAGATGAAGAAAAGGAAGATAAAGAAAATCAACCAATTGACCCAGCAAATGTCGATTCTGTTAATCCAGAAGGTGGTGATGAACCAGAAAAAGAACAACCAGAAGAAGATCAAACATCACTCACTACAAATGAACAACAGGATGAAACACCAAAAGATTCAGAACAACCATTGGGTGTTAAAGATAAAACTGGTAGCAAATCTAATGTCTCAAATACTGACGAAGAGATGAAAGATGAATCAAACCAAGATAACGCTGATGACGATAGTGGTATGACTCAACCAACACCATCCGAAAATGATACCGGTGCAATTAAAAACCTTAAATCTCAACCACCACCTCAATCAAGTGCTCAACAACCACCAAAGAAACAAAAACAAGTTGATCCAAATCCATACAGATCAATGGGTGATGCTAATAAAGAATGGAAGAAACGTTTAAATCTTAAGCAAGAGCAAGAGGAACAAGAGGAAGAATCATCTGAACCAAAAGAAAAAGCTCCAAAACAAGATCCAAATGCAAAAGAAAACGAAAATCAAGACTATGAATTCATTAAAGACGATGAGAAACTCGATAAAGATGAAGAAACTGATCAAGCTTTGGCTGCTGCAACCGATTCTCAACTACAAGATATTCCACAAAATAAAGCTCAAGATGATCAAGCAGAACAAGAAGAGGATCAAATGGACGTCGATGAAGATGACAATATGGATGTTGATCATAAACAAGAAGTTGAACATCAAGATGACTCTAAACAGGAACTTGATGAAAATAAAAAGATCTCAATGTCAAAATTGAAACAAGATCAATTGAAACAACAAAAAGAAAAAGAAAAAGAAAAACTTGAAAAAGATCAACAAGAAGATGGTGATGATGATAAATTAGATGGTTTGAACCAAAAAGAACAATTCACAAAGGAACAATTAGAAAACATTACAAATCTAGATAAAGAAAAATCAGTTTTGGATGAAGATCAAGAAATGGAACCAGATGACGAGGAAGAAGAAGAATCTGTAGAGGAAAAGAAATTAACTCGTGAAGATTTAGATAGAATGAGACAAGAATTAGAGCAATACAAGATTGAAAATTCTAGTAATCCAGAAATTGGTACCGAGTTGTGGAAGAAATACGAGCAGCTTACCAATGACCTTTCTCAAGACCTTTGTGAACAATTAAGACTTATCCTTGAACCAACATTGGCCACAAAATTACAAGGTGATTATAAATCTGGTAAAAGAATAAACATGAAGAAGGTTATTCCATACATTGCCTCTCAATTCAAGAAAGATAAGATTTGGTTAAGACGTACCAAACCAAACAAGAGACAATATCAAGTTTTATTGGCTATCGATGATACCGAATCAATGGCAACCTACCACAGTGGTGGTTTCGCATTAGAAGCTATGACTATGATTTCAAGAGCAATGTCACGTCTTGAAGTTGGTCAATTAGGTATTGTTAGATTTGGTGAAGATGTTCAATTGGTTCATTCATTCGATCAAGTTTTCTCTGATCAAACTGGCCCCGAAATTATCACTCAATTTAAATTCCAACAAACAAAAACCAATATGGTTAACTTCCTTTCGAAAACCCTTCAAATCATGGAGATGAATAAACAATCAAGTTCAGGTGAACCAGCTATGCAATTGGTTTTCATTGTTTCTGATGGTTGGAGTTTACGTGATCCAGAAACAACAAAGAAATATCTTCGTGAAGCTAGTATCAAAAATATTTTCATTGTTTTCATTGTTATTGATAATCCAGTTAATAATAATAGTATTTTAGATTTTGAAGTAAGTAAAATTTAACAAAAAAAAAAAAAAAAAAACCAAATATTAACCTATAAATTATTTTTTTTAGTCTATTTCATTTAATAATGGCAAAATTCAACGTACAAATTATATGTCAGAATTCCCATTCTTATATTATGTTATTCTAAGATCATTAAATAATATTCCTTCAATTCTTAGTGATACACTTAGACAATGGTTTGATTTAACAAAATCAACTCAATAAAAATTTAAATAAAATAAAAAAATAAAACAAATTAAAATTAAATAAAAAATAAAAAAAAAATTTACAAATAAAAATTTATTAACTTTTCCAATTATTTGATTAAGACGAATATTATTTTTATTTTAATTAATTTTCAATCCCAATTGGTAAATCAATATCATCACCATTGATTATTAGACTTGTAATTGTTTGTGGAATTATATCTTTTAAGTTATAGATATCAATTTCATCTTCGTTTATATATATTTTTAAATCACGCATATTTTGATTAAGATTGGATAGAGACTGAATTTGAGTAAATTTCTGGAAACGAGATCCAAGCTGTAAGGAGGTAACTGATTTGGGAAAAGAAGTTTTTTTGATTTCGTAGTTATAATTATATAGTTTTACAGATGTTATTGAGGAAGGTAAGTCACGTGGAATAAGTGGACGAATAAATCCACCATGATACTTTAAAGATTGAAGATCAGGTGGTAAACAATTGAATTCTATTAAATGATTTTGATTTTTACCAATTGTTAGTTTGGTTATTGATTCTGGTAGTGATTCTGGGGTTAATGGTACAATTTCATTTCGATCTAAATCCTTGGAGAGGTTTGTAATCTCCAGGTAATCCATGGATACTCTTTTATGATTCTCTCTGTGTTCGTATAATAGTGTAGTTATTGACGATGGTAAGGATCCTTCCACAAGTTCTTTATTAAAGTAATAACCCAACATTAGAGTTTCAATGGATGGAGGTAAAATTCCCGGTGATAAATCTTGATTGAAATTTAATCCAAATTTTAAAAATTTACAACAAGGCGGAATACAATTTTGTGATAAAGGTTGATTGAATCTATAACCTAAAGAAAGGGATGTAACTGATTCAGGAATACATCCTTCTAAAGGTTGATTAAATTCACCACCTAGTTCTAGTGTGGTTAGTGAGTTTGGCAATACACCTTTTTCTATTTTTTGATCATAGTCACCCAAAATTAATGTGGTAACGGATCGAGGTATAGAACCAACTTCTAAAATTCTATTGAAATTGCCACCTTCTAGAAATATAAGTTGTTTTAAAAAATTTGGTAAACAACCGGGATGTATTGGTTGATTATAATTCCAACCAAATGTTAGTGATTGACAAGTTGAGGGTATTGCTCCAGAAATTAAAGGTTTATTTCCATTATTAAAACGTGCTCCAAATGTTATTGATGTGGCAGAGGGGAGAGATCCTACCAATAATTCTTTGTTAAACGAACCACCAAATTCTATTTTTTTCACAGAATTCATTGTTCCTGGTAAAATTGATTGATTAAAATCAAATCCAAATACAACTTCAGTTACACCATCTAAATCTCCTTGTGATATCACTTCATTAAATTCATCGTCGAATTGAATTTTTGATTTGCTATCTTCTTTTATTTCTTCATTATTAACTCTGTTCCTATCCTAATATTTAAAGCTATTAATATAAAAACTACTATATAAGTGATCTAAAAAAATAAAAAACTTACTATAAAATTATGAGAGATTAAATTTGTAATATCATCTCTGTGAGCTGGATCAATAGTTAAGCAACGTTGGATAAAATTTTTGCAACTTGCCGATAGATGTTCGGGTATTTTTGGTTTTCCATTAATTTCTTTTTCAAAAAGATTACCTCCAGCCATTTCGATTATTGTGCAACCTAAACTCCATATATCTGATTTTCTACATGCTGTATTGTTTCTTAGAGCTACTTCTGGTGGCATATGTGTTGATGTACCAACCAATGAATAATATTTTGAATCTCCATTGCATCCTTTTGACAAGCCAAAATCAATTAGTTTAATCTTTTTACTTACACTATATATACAATTGATTAAACGACAAGTTGAGCTTTTATTATTTGACAAAGTTGAGGCCTCATCTAAATCACTGCCACAACTTTCACAACTACTTTGGATCTCTCTTTTTGGTTTTAATTTACAAGTTTTACAATTTCCATCTGTACCACTACCGTTTACGTCGCAAACACAGACCTCTGTGAATTGATTCACTACTGTTTCTGCACTTCCACCATGTCTACTGCAATTTCCATTTGCTTCACAATTATGACTATTATCATTTACCAACATTATGTTATCACATTTTAAATCTCTGTGTATAATTTTTCTTTCATCATCGTGAATGTAAGAAAGAATCAATGCCAAGTCTATTACAATTTTACTAATAATATCCTCAGGAAATTGATTTTTAGGTTGTTTTTTTAAAATTGAAGATACTGGATATCCATCTATATACTCCATATAAATATAAATGTTATCATCCTTTTCTCCAACTCCATAACCATAATATTTAACAATTAAAGGGTGATCCAATTGTTTTAAAATTTCAATTTCATTTTTTGTCTTTAATTTAAATAATACTATTAATAAATCTTTTTTAAAAAATAAAAAAAAAAAAAAAAACTTAACAAATACAGATTTCTTTATAATTTTAATCGCGCAAATATCAACTATAATACCTGTACCATCACAGTTTATCTTTTTAGCCTTTACTACTCTCCCAAATGAACCAGTACCTTTTGTAATTATTTTTTGTTAATTTTTTATCACTTTTTTTTTTATTGAAAGAAAATTAAATAAAAAATTTACCCAATTGTGAAAGAATTTCCCATTGAGACTCTTTATGAACTAATTCTTTCATTGTGGATACGAGTATGTCGCACCAATTTTGAAATAATTACGAATCGAACAGCAGAAATAAAAAAATGAAAAAAAAATTTTTTTGATCAGATGTGACTGACACCCCCACACTTTTTTTATTTTTTTTATTA
>JH723076.1:3511-19631 GCA_000277465.1 Dictyostelium intermedium | reverse complement strand
TTATTATTATTATTATTNTATTATTATTTATTATTATTATTTTATTTTTTTATTTTATTTTAATTTTTATTTTTTTTTTTTTTTTTTAATAGGAATTTAAGACATCCAAATGTTATTCAATTTTTAGGATCATGTTTAATACCACCAGATATTTGTATTTGCACAGAGTATATGCCAAGAGGTTCATTATATTCAATTTTACATGATCAATCATTACAATTGCAATGGTCATTACTTATTAAAATGATGATTGATGCTGCAAAGGGTATAATTTATTTACATAGTTCAACACCAGTTATTTTACATAGAGATTTAAAATCTCATAATTTATTAGTCGATGAAAATTGGAAAGTTAAAGTTGCAGATTTCGGTTTAAGTACAATCGAACAACAAGGTGCAACAATGACTGCTTGTGGTACTCCATGTTGGACTTCACCAGAGTATGTGTTTTATATTTATTTATTTATTTAAAAAATTTTTAAAATAATAATAATAATAATAATTTTACTAAATTAAATTAATTTTTTTTTTTTTTAAAGAGTATTAAGAAGTCAAAGATATACAGAAAAGGCAGATGTTTATAGTTTTGGAATTATTTTATGGGAATGTGCAACTAGACAAGATCCATATTTTGGTATACCACCATTCCAAGTTATTTTTGCTGTTGGTCGTGAAGGTATGAGACCACCAGTTCCACAAAATGGTCCACCAAAATATATTCAACTTTTAATTGATTGTTTAAATGAAAATCCATCACATAGACCAACAATGGAACAATGTTTAGATAGATTGGAATTAATTGATTCAAGTGGTTATCCAGATTTACAATATGTTCATCAACAACTTTAAAAATATAAAAATAATATTTATTTGTTTAAAAAAAAAAAAACTATGAAAATGATGATTAATTTTTTATATTCCAATAATCCACTACCACAAGCACTAATTCATTACCACCTTTTTTTTTGCTTTTGCTTTTTCTTTTCCTTTTTCTTTTTTTTTCAAAAATGCCCAAAACGTTGGAAAAAAAAACTATAAAATAAAAATAAAAATAAAAATTAAAATAAAATAAAATAAAATAAAAATCTTTTTCATAATTTTTTTTTGAGATATCTCACCCCCTCAATTTTTTTTTTTGTATTTTTTTTTTTTTTTTGTGTGTTGATCAATGATAATAATTCTTTTAAAATAATCAAAAAAATAAAAAATATATTAATAATATATTTAATATATTAATAATATATTAATATAGAGTAGTAGAAGTAGTAGTTATAATAATAATAATATAATAATAATAATTAATATAAAATTAGGGGAGAAATATAGCGAAAAGATAAAATGAAGACTAAAATATTTTTTTTTAGTATTATACTCTTTATATTTATTTTATTTGAATTATCAGTTGAATCAAATTCAAATAAAATTAAAATAGTTTCACCATTTTTAGAAAATAGTAATGAAATAGGAGATTTATATATTAATTTGGAGAGTAGCGATCATAGTAATAGTAATCACGATAGTGGTAGTGGTAGTAAAAGTAGTAGTGATGATAATAATAATAGTAATAGTAAAAATGATAATAGTAAAGGAGGATCAACCTCTTCAAGTGATAATAGTATATCACCTCCAACACCAATACCGATTGATGGTTTATTAACAGCTTCCACAAATGTTAGTTTTGTAAGTATTTACTAATTTTTTTTTTTTTTATTTATTTAATTTTTTTTTATTATTTAATTTTTTTTTTTTTTTTTTTTTTTTTTTTAGACTGGTGGTAAAGTTTTATGTGAAAATATAACATTTTGCCCAAAAGGTTATATGTATTCAAGTGATTATGCATGTAATTATGATATTATAGATAATGATCCAGCTACACATAGGGGAGATTGGAATGGTGGAGTTAAAATGTTTGAAGATCCATTACCAAAGAATACTACAATCGATCAGGTTGAAGGTATATCATTCACAATATCAGGGGCAGTTGGATGTCAAGTTACAAATGGTGACACGGAATTGGAATTCTATATTCAAGATTTACTGGTATTAACGAATACTACATCACGATATGATATATGTACATGTGGATCATGTTATGTTACAATAGGAACCGATGTTTTTAAATATGGTATGTTGGGATATAATTTAACGGGTGAAAATAAATTTCAAATTCAAGTTAGTCAAAATTCAATGTGTGCCACTAGTATTGGTATAACACTCTATTATAGACCACCAAATATTACACCATCACCAACCATAACCCCAACCACAACACCAACCACAACACCAACCACAACACCAACTTCAACTTCACCATTGACACCAACTCCAACACCAACAACCACTCCAACAACCACACCATTGACACCAACTCCAACACCAACTAAAACACCCTACTATAGTGGTGCATTATCACCTCAAGTTAAAAAATATATTATCATTGCATCTTCGATTACAGGTGGTTTATTAATTTCAATATTCTCTTTTGTTTTCATTAGAAAGAGATTGAATTCAAAGAGATCTGGTTATACTCAAATTAAAGATGGTAAAGATATAAATACTCAACAAATTAAAATTGGTGTTAGAATTGGTAAAGGTAATTTCGGTGAAGTCTATCTTGGTACTTGGAGAGGCTCTCAAGTTGCCGTTAAAAAATTACCTGCTCATAATATAAATGAAAATATCTTAAAAGAATTTCATAGAGAAATTAATTTAATGAAGTAATTATTATTATTAATTATTATAATTATTATTATTATTTTTATTTTTTTATATTCTAAAATTTTTATTATTTTTATTTTTATTTTTTAATTAGGAATTTAAGACATCCAAATGTTATTCAATTTTTAGGATCATGTTTAATACCACCAGATATTTGTATTTGTACAGAGTATATGCCAAGAGGTTCATTATATTCAATTTTACATAATGAAAAAATTAGTGTATCTTGGTCATTGGTCAAGAGAATGATGATTGATGCTGCAAAGGGTGTTATTTATTTACATGGTTCAACACCAGTTATTTTACATAGAGATTTAAAATCTCATAATTTATTAGTCGATGAAAATTGGAAAGTTAAAGTTGCAGATTTCGGTTTAAGTACAATCGAACAACAAGGTGCAACAATGACTGCTTGTGGTACTCCATGTTGGACTTCACCAGAGTATGTGTTTTATTATTTATTTATTTATTTAAAAAATTTTTAAAATAATAATAATAATAATAATAATTACTAAATTAAATTAATTTTTTTTTTTTTTCACAGAGTATTAAGAAGTCAAAGATATACAGAAAAGGCAGATGTTTATAGTTTTGGAATTATTTTATGGGAATGTGCAACTAGACAAGATCCATATTTTGGTATACCACCATTCCAAGTTATTTTTGCTGTTGGTCGTGAAGGTATGAGACCACCAACACCAAAATATGGTCCACCAAAATATATTCAACTTTTAAAAGACTGTTTAAATGAAAATCCTTCTCAAAGACCAACGATGGAACAATGTTTAGAAATTTTAGAATCAATAGAAACTAAAGGTTTTGATGATATACCAGTTAATAACAATATTGATAGTAATAATAATGATGATAACAATGATAATAATAATAATAATAATAATAATAATAATAATAATAATAATAGTAATAATGTCGATAATATTGATAATATCGATACAAGTAATAACAACACTAAGGGTAATATGGTGATAAATTAAAATCTCTTTTTTTTATAAAAAAAAAAATGAAGAAACAATTTGTATATTTTTATTTTACAAAAAAAAAAAAAAAAAAGAATTAAAAAGTAAAATAATAAATTGTAAATTTAGTTGTACAATTGTCATTAATAAATAAATTTACAAAAAAAAAAATAAAAAAAATAAAAAAAAGTATTATTTAATTTATTCAGATTGATCCCAAACTCTAATTGTGCAATCAGTTGAAGAAGTAATGAATTGATTTTTTGTTGGATGAGAATCAACATGTGTTATAATATTTGAATGACCAGATAATTTTGATAATAGTTTACCACTTGATAGTTCATAGATATAAAAATCATTATCTTCACTACCACTAATTAATAAGGAATCATCAAAATTTGAACAACTATTAATTTTATAAACTGTATTTTTATGACCCTTATACTCTTTTAATGTTTCATATGAATCAATATCAATTAATCTAACTGTTTCATCTGTACAACTTGCAATAAAACATTTTTTATCTTTTGTAATTGAAACTGATGATATTGGTACTTTTTTTTGGAATAAAAAAAAAAAAATTATTATTATTATTATTATTATTCACAAATAAATCAATAGAGTTATATAATAATGTGTCTAAAGGTAGTAGTAGAAGTATGATTTGATTGAAAACAAAAAAAAGTGGAAATAAATATATAATTATAGTAATAATAAAACTTACTTGTATCTTCATAAGTTACTAATGTACCCATTCTAACATCATATGTTCTAATACAACCATCAACACTACTTGTAATAACTTCTTTTTGAATGTGTGTATGAGGAGGTTGAAGACCACGACCATGGCTATGGCCATGACCATGATTGTGAGTTATAGTTTGTTCATTTACAATGATTGAAGTTATTGTATCTTTTGAATCATCTAAAATTTGAACGGGATTTGTTGATTTAGTTCTAAGATCCCATGCTTTAATTAATCTATCAACTGAGCCTGAGAATAGCAATGTTGAATCTACATTTACACAAACACTTGTGATCGTATCATTATGAGCATTTTGAAATCTTCTAATTACTTCACCACTTGCAATATCCCATTGATAAAGCTGTTTTTCTGCACATGAAAACAATTGTTTATTATCTGATGTTGATACTAAATCACCAATACCATATCCATGCTCTTCGAATGAATGAATCATACTACCTTTCGATACATTATATAACTTTATTGATTTATCTGCTGAACCACTTAAACAATATCCACCATCACTATTATATTTTACAACTGTAACTGAACTAGAATGATTACTTAATACTTTATTACAACTTATTTTAACCATTTTTTTTATTTATTTATTTAACTTTAGTTTATTTTGTTTTTTGATTTTTTTTTTTTTTATGAAAATTATAAAAAAATTATTGAAAATTATTAAAATAGAAAAATTGTATTATTTTTATAATACTTGAATATCAAAAAAAAGTTTTTTAAAAAAAAAGTTTGTAATTTTTTTTTTTTTTTTTTTTTTTTTGGTAATCCACCTTAAGAAGTCATTATTATTAATTTTATATAAACTATTATATAATATGATATCAAATAATAATAATAACACTCAATATAAAGAAGCAATAAATGAAGAAATACTTTATAATTCATTATGTTTCTTATCATTTGAATTGTTATTAGATTCATTGGTATCAATTGGATATGAAAATGATATTGATACAATTGGTAATTCAAAGACATCGGTATTGAACAGACTAGTTAATGATGCAAGAGAATTAGGAATTGAGGATTTTATTCAACGTTTAAATTTTGATACGATTACAGAAACATGTTCATTATTATCATTATCTGGTGTAAATGGTGATACCGATGATGAAATTCTAACTAATTCACGTAAACAATTGGAAGAAAGAATGAAAAAAGATTCATTAGATCAATTCTTTTTTTCATTGACACCACATATACTTTATAAATTTTGTAATTCTTTAAAAATTATTTTACCAAAACCAACTGAAAATGGTGAAAATAATAATAATAATAATAATAATAATAATAATAATAATAATAATAATAATAATAATAATAATAATAATAATGAAGATAATAATGATCAACAGTCGTCATCTAGTAGTAGTGGTAATGAAGAAACAGTCACAAAAACAATATCAAATTCAATACCATCAATTAAAGTTGGTGCTGATGGTACTACAGTATTATCAACATTAACAACAAAATCATCATATAAAAAGTTTAAAAAAGATAGAGGAATTCAATATGGCGATAGTATAGTCGAAGGTTTATTCTATGAGAATATCATTAGATTACTTAAAGAGGAAATATTAGTATCTGGTACTGAAAATTTATTCTCTTTTCTAAGTAAAGCTAAACTATTCTCAATTTGTGATTGTTTAAAAATAACTTTAAAATCATCTGATAAAATGTCTGACATTATCACAAAGATCATTTCAAAATTATTTAATATTGATCATAATCCATCGGAACAATTACAAAATCAGATCGCAATTAGTACAAGCAAATCATCATCATCATCATCACAACAACAACAACAACAACAACAACCACAACAACAGCAGCAATCATTTAGTACACCAATTAGAAGTAAAAGTAATCTTCAATATCCCAAAACCCCATTGTCCCCTGATGATATTGATTTTATACCTACAACTGATATTTTAGGTGATGAAAAACAACTTTTAAACCAAGATAAAGAAGAGAAGGAAGAAAGAGAAAAAGAAAAAGAAGAAAAAGAGGGAGTAAACAATGAAACCACCAATAATAATAATAATAAAAATAATAGTAATAATGATAATAATAAATCAAATAAAAGAAAATATGATGATGTTGATGAATTAAGTGTTCAAGTTGTTATTAGTGAAACTGATGATTCAGAAATTGATCAACCAGCAAAAAGACCATCAATAATTGATATTAAAATGGGTATTAAAAAACAAGATTTAGAATTTTATCTCGTTAAAGATCTAAGATCATGGTGTCAAAATAAAGGTATAAAATACAACGATAAAAAATCAATCCTGATTAATAGGATTTTAAAATATTTGGAAGAAGATCAAGCTACATCCGCTTCTGAGAATGAAGATCCAATCATTGATTCAACTCCAACAAAAAGATCAAAAAGACTAAAAAAACAATCATCATCTTCAAGTTTATTAGCATCATCATCATCATCAACCACAACAACAACAACAACAACAAATACCACAGAAACAACAATTAATTAAATAAATGAAAATATATACATCATATGTATATATTTATATAAAATAATATTATTTTAAAAGATTTTGGATTTATATTTTTATTAAATAAAAAAAATAAAATAAAATAAATAAATAAAAAAATAAAAAAGATTTTGTTTTATTGTGCTTTTTCAATACCATAGCCAATCCAAAAAGCAACTAAAGTTGTAATTGCACCATTGATTAACATTTGAATACCAGATATGAACCAATTTTTATTTGAAACGTAACCTTTGAAACAACCCAATAAAAAGAGTACAAATATGAATAGCGCAATGGAAATGATAAAGATTACATCGAATTCACCTTTGTTATTATAATGACCACTACAAAGATATGCTAAAAGTGGTATACCACCACAAATTAAAAATGAACCAAATGTAACCAATGCACTTTTAATTGCACCATAATCAGTACTACCACCACCATCACCGCCACCACCATCTTCATCCTCATCATCATTATCTATGGTTGCACCATGTTCTTCCATCATCATAATTGAAGTTACAGTTTTACGATATGGGAATAATAATTCTACGATTCTTGATGCTTGCGAATTTGTAAATCCTTTCTTTTGATAGATTTCAATTAGTATTGATTTTTGCTCCTCTGGATTACTATCTATATCTTGTTCAAGTTTTTTATATTCCAATTTAAGTTGATCCTCTTCTGCCAACTCACTAACATAATCACCAACTGCCATACCAATTGCATCGCCTAATAAATTGGCAAATGCTATAATTAATATTACACCTCTTGTTAATCCTGCTCCAGTTGCTGCTGCTACAATTGCAAATGTCGTTATTATACCATCCAATCCTCCAAAAACAATTGATTTTATAAATTCTCCTGATTCCCTAAAGTTTTTTTTTTTTTTTTTTTTTATTTAATTTTTTGTTTCTTGTTTTTTTGCTATATTATAAATATTTTAGTTTTACTCTTTGTGAGGTTCTTTTCTATCTTCTTCATCTATTAATGGTTTTTCATCATGTGCTTCCATTGATTTTTTTATATCATTTTCTTCAAAAGCACTTCGTGCTCCTTTTAAATTTCTGCTTGCCATTGTATTAATCAAGTTATTACAGAATAAAAAAATAAATAAATAATAAAATAAAAAAAAAAACAAAAAAATTAAAAATAATAAAAAGAAAAATAAGAAAATGAATTTATGGTGTAGGCAATGATCAGAAATCAAAAACGTTTTTATTTTTTTAAAATTTTTTTTATTTTTTTTAAAAAAAAATCAAAAAAATCTTTTTAAAATTTAATTTTTTATTTTTTATTTTTTTTTATTTTTTTGTTTGAAAAAATAAACTAGTTAATAATAATAATAATATGAAATTGAAAATATATACACTAAAGTATTAATGGTTTATGATCTATAATGATTGTGTAATTAATATTTCATTCTAACTCATAAATTTTTAAAAAAAAAATCTTTGTCAAGTAATATCTGAATGTTAAATTTACTTTGTGAGGACATCCACCACATATACACTACCATTAGTTAATGCAATTTTTATAATAAAAACTGTTTATTATTTTTTTTTGTAAATATATTTTTATAAATATATATAAATATATAAATATATATATAATAAAAAAAATTAACCACCCCTACCGGTTAATGAATTTTTTATTGGTATTAAAAAAAATATAAAGTTTAAATTTTCATTTTTTAAAATTGTTTAATTTATTTTTATTTTTATTAATTTTTTTTATTTCTTCTGAAGCAACATTGGTTTTATTTTCTTCGTCATGTCAAATAAATCTTGGATATTATTAAATTTTTCATCATCATCGACTGCACCAATATAATAGGGAATTATGTCTGAAAAACTAATTTTGGGTAGCGTTCCATCTTCGTTCGTTTTGAGATTCTTAAAAACAGCAATTTGTGCACCTACATAACCATGTATATCTTCTAAAAGTTTTAAAATCTTTTGACGGCATTCTTCTGTGCATCCATCGCTGAATGGTTCGAAACCAATAAGGAATTCGTTGAGACAATCTTCTAAACGAAATTTATGAACATGAGTTCCATTTTCTCTTTTTTTGTAGAAATAGAAGCACAGAAATAAAAAAATAATAATATATAAAAAAAAATATGAAAATATGAACACTAAACTTTAACAATTAAATATTGATTAACAATAGAGATATGATACTTTCATATATCGGAAAGTCATCTCGAGCTGATGGATTAGGTCTCCATACTAGAGGTTACACACATCTGGTTGGAGGTGATAGACAATGGGGTACAGACAGATCCTTAGATAGAAACATGAGGAATGCTGAAGTCATTTGCTATTATAGAACCTTTAATGGTCCTCAAGCTAGCCATGCTGAAATGTTCTTTCTTTCTGTATTTGGAACTGATATGAACTCATATAGTAATGGTGGTTTTAATTCACTTGGTGCTTATGGTGCTGGGGAATGGATGACATTTACCATAAACCACCCAATCTATGATTTTTTCGATTACATAATTACACAAATACCATCAATATCAATGTTTTTCAATCTCCCAAATTATCCAAGAGCTCCATCAATTTTAAGAAGAATTGATTTTTGTGAACAAGAAGTCGTTGATTGCGAAAATCAAAAGAAATATTTCTTTATTCCAAAGTTCTTTTGGATGTATTAAACCAAAAAAGTTACAATGATATAGTTTCCACTTATGGTCCAGGTTTAAGAGCAATAGATGGCGATATTGATCAATGGTTCAATATACATGGAACTGCTGGCTTGGGTGGTGGTGCTGCTGGTGCTGCTTGTGGTGATGGTGGTGGTGGTAGTGGCAGTCATAGCATTACCAGTATTGGTAGTAGTAGTGGTAGTCCTAGCGGTAGTCCTAGCGGTATTAGTAGTATTACCAGTATTGGTAGTAGTAGTGATAGTGGTAGCCCTAGCGGTAGTCCTAGCGGTATTAGTAGCATTACCAGTATTGGTAGTAGTAGTGGTAGTCATAGCATTACCAGTACTGGGGTGGCTTTCCCGGTGGTGGCCATCATGGTGGGATTTCTGGTAAAGATTATGGTGGGGGTTATGGAGGTAGTAGTGATGATGATGATGGTAAATGTAATTGTCCAAAATGTGAAGAAATCCCATCTGCATGTAAACCTGGTGGGGCATGTGCTGATGGCACCGAGTATATTCTAAAAAAAACTTGCGATAATAACTATAATGAATGTCTCGTCCACTTAAGAAGTACTCAAAAAGATTACCGGAACATTTGGCCCGTTGCCAGAAGGGTGATGAAGAAATTGTTCAAATCTCAAGAAAAACACAAAAAGATTATGCTGATCTTGAAAAAAAATTTGATAAAAAAAATTCCACTCCTACAACTCCTCCTATTTCTGTTTGCAGACAAAAAGAATTTGATGGTGAAACATGGTATTGTGTTTAGATGCTCATAAAAAATAAAATTAAAAAATTAAATAAATTAGATTGATCTTATATAAGAGAAAACAATTATAATTTTTAATTTATTTATGTTTGATGTATTTTTGTTGTTTCTTTTGTTAATTTTATTATTATCTGTATTATCGATATTATTGCTATCTATATTATCTGTGGTATTGTTAGATACATTTTTGTTTGGAGGTGGATTTTTATTTAAAGATGAATGAAGTCTCTTTTATTTCTTCCCATTTTTATTTATTAAATAAAATTTTATTTATCACTTTTTTATTTGAATTTCAAAAAATAAAAAAGTGAATAAAATCTGAATCTGAATCCGAGTCAAACTCTGATATAGAATCTGGAATCGAATCAAAGGTAAACCAAAATCAAAAGAGTCTGAATCTGAATCTGAAATTGAATCAGAAGAAGAGGATGAGGATGAGGATGAACCAAAGAAAAAAGTTGTTAAAAAATCATCCGTCAAACCAGTATCTAAAAAGAAAGATACAAAATCCGAATCTGAATCCGAATCTGAAGAAGAGGAAACAAAGAAAAAAGTTAAAAAAGTTGTATATATATTAAAAAATCACCCGCCAAATCAACATCAAAACAACCTAAAAAGAAATTCACTGGATATAAATCTGAATCTGAATCCGAATCTGAATGCTCTGAATCTGAATCTGAATCTGAATCCGAGTCTTTCTGATGAAAAAAAACTAAAAAAAGAAAAAAAAGAAAAAAAGAAAAAGAAAAGAAAGAAAAAGAAAAGGAAATTAAATTGCCAAGTAATATCTTGGATGAATGTTAATTTTACTTTGTGAGGACATCCACCACATATACACATTTCAAATTGCAATAATTTTACTATAATAATAACTATTTTTCTTTTTTTTATTGCCTATTTTATTTTTTCCACTTTTGGGTAACTTTATACAAAAAAAAAAAAAAAAAAAAAAAAAAAAAAAAAACTAACTATTTTAAGAATAAAAAAAAGTAATCTCGAAAAAAAAACAAACATAAATTAAATTTTATAAATGCTATTTATAAAATTCTGGACTCTTAATAAAATTTTAAATATTAAAAAAATATTTTTTTTTTTATTGAAACACAAATAAAAATAAAAATAAAAATAAAAAAATATAAAAAAATTAAAAAAAAACAAATTCCAAATATTTGTGTTAGTATTTGAAAAATCGAAGTTCGACAATAAATTCTTGGAAATGAATTCATTCTTATTTTTTTCATAAATAAAAATAGAAAACGAAAAAAAAATAAATTAAAAAATAAAAAAAATAAAAAAAAAGCGGTTTAAAAAGTTTTTTTTTTTTTTTTTTTTCAGATTCAGATTTATATCCAGTGAATTTCTTTTTAGGTTGTTTTGATGTTGATTTGGCGGGTGATTTTTTAATATATATACAACTTTTTTAACTTTTTCTTTGTTTCCTCTTCTTCAGATTCGGATTCAGATTCGGATTTTGTATCTTTCTTTTTAGATACTGGTTTGACGGATGATTTTTTAACAACTTTTTTCTTTGGTTCATCCTCATCCTCATCCTCTTCTTCTGATTCAATTTCAGATTCAGATTCAGACTCTTTTGATTTTGGTTTACCTTTGATTCGATTCCAGATTTCTTATTATCAGAGTTTGACTCGGATTCAGATTCAGATTTTATTCACTTTTTCTGTTTGAATTTCAAATAAAAAGTGATAAATAAAATTTTATTTAATAAATAAAAATGGGAAGAAATAAAAAGAGACTTCATTCATCTTTAAATAAAAATCCACCTCCAAACAAAAATGTATCTAACAATACCACAGATAATATAGATAGCAATAATATCGATAATACAGATAACAATACTACAGATAATATAGATAACAATAATATCAATAATACAGATAACAATAAAAATAACAAAAGAAACAACAAAAATAAGAAATAATAATAAAAATAATAAAAATAATAATAATAATAACAATAATAATAATAATAATAATAATAATAATAATAATAATAATAATAATAATAATAAAATCAACAATAATAAAAATAATAATAAAAATAATAATAAAAATAGTAATTATGATGTAAGAGTACAAATAGATATCTCTGAAAATGAGACACTCAGGGACTTTCAAATAAATAAAAAACAAAGAATATCCAATCATGAAAAAGGGGATTTAAAAGAAAAACAAAACTTTAAAGAAAAAACAATAAATAAAGAAAAAGAGGACACACAATTGGAAGAAAAGAAAGGAAAAGGAAAAGAAGAAAAAGAAGATAAATCAAATGGTAAAAATAATTTGAAAGAGAAAGAAGAAGAAGAAGAAGTAGAAGAAGAAGAAGAAGAAGAAGAGGAGAAAGAAAAAACAGAGAAAAAAAGAAAGAGAACTGAAAAAGAGAAAGAGAAATCCAATGATACAGATAAAGAAAAGTTTAATAGTAAAAATAGGCTAAAAAAGAAAAAATCAGAAGAAAATGAGGCTGAAGAAGAAATGGAAAAAGAAAAAGAGGGAGAAAAACCAAAAGTTGAAACTAATAAAAAGAAAAAACAAGAGGAAGACAAAGTAAAAAAGCAAATAAAAGACAAATCAGATGTTGGAAACAAGAAAAAGGAAATAGAAGTTAATCAAACTGATAATGATGAAAAAGAAAAATCTGGTAAAATGAAACCAAATAAAAAAGATGAGAAAAAACTAACACCAACTGACAAAAAACAAAAATCATCTGACACTAAATTAAAGTCAAAGAAGAAAAAAGAAGAGATTGAAAGCGAGGAGGATGAAAAAGAGAGTGACAACGATGATGATGATGATGAGGAAAAAGAAAAAGGAATAAAAATAAATGAAAAAGAAAAGAAAGAAAATTCAAAGAATAATAAAAACAATCCAAAGAAAAAGGAACAAGAGAATAAAGATGATAAAAAAGAAACAACAACAAATAAAAAAACAAAAGAAAAACCAGTTTGTGAAAATAAATCAAAGGAAAAAGAGGATGATGATGAAAAAGAGACTATTAAAAATAAACAAAAATCAGTTGGAAAAAACAATAAAGAAGAGGAAGAAAAAGAATCAAAGCAATCAAAAAAGAATGCCAACAACAATAATAATAACAACAACAACAACAATAAAAAATCCAAAACCATTGAAAAAGATAAAAAACAAGAGGATCAATTTGTGTCTGAATCTGAAGAAGAGGAGAGACCAAAAAAAGTGGTTAAAAATGTTGATAAAAAACCAACAAAACCATCAAATGATAAAGTCAAGAAGAAAGATGAATCATTTGAAACTGTCGAGTCTAAATCCAACTCCAAATCAAAATTAAAGGAATCTGACTCTGAAAAAGAGCTAGAGGAGGATGAGGAGGAAGAAGAGAAGGAAAAAGTAGAGGTGAAACAGAAAGAGGAAGATGAAGAAGAGGTAGAGGAAGAAAAAGTAGATGAGGAAGAAGAGAAGCCAAAGAAAAAAGTGGTTGAAAAACCATCTACCAAACCAACATCAAAACAACTAAAAAAGAAACGTGCTACCGATTCTGATTCGGATTCGGATTCTGATTCTGATTCGGATTCGGATTCTGAAGAAGAGAAAACAAAGAAAAAAGTTAAAAAAGTTGTTAAAAAATCACCCGTCAAATCAACATCAAAACAACCTAAAAAGAAACCTGCTCAGTCTAAATCCAATTCTGAATCAAAAGAGTCTGAATCTGAATCTGAGTCTGAATCTGAAATTGAATCAGAAGAAGAGGATGAGGATGAGGATGAACCAAAGAAAAAAGTTGTTAAAAAATCATCCGTCAAACCAGTATCTAAAAAGAAAGATACAGAATCCGAATCTGAATCTGAAGAAGAATCTGAAGAAGAACAAACAAAGAAAAAAGTTAAAAAAGTTGTTAAAAAACCAACATCAAAACAACCTAAAAAGAAATTCACTGGATATAAATCTGAATCCGAATCTGAATCCGAATCTGAATCCGAATCTGACGGAGAGAAAACAAAGAAAAAAGTTAAAAAAGTTGTTAAAGAGTCACCCGCCAAACCAGTATCTAAAAAGAAAGATACAGAGTCCGAATCTGAATCCGAATCTGAAGAAGAGGAAACAAAGAAAAAAGAAAAAGAAAAGAAAGAAAAAGAAAAGGAAACTAAATTAAAAGAAAAAGAGAAAAAAGAAAAAGAGAAAAAAGAAAAAGAGAAAAAAGAAAAAGAGAAAAAAAAGAAAAGGAAAATGAAAAAAAAGAAAAGGAACAAAGAGAAAAAGAGAAAAATGATGAAAGAATAAGAAAAGAAAAGGAAGAAAAGAAAAAAGAAATGGAAAGAGCTGATAAAGAGAAAAAGAGAAAAGAAAAAGAGGAAAAAGAAAGAAAGCTAAAGGAAAAAGAAGAAAACCAGAGAAAGGAAAAAGAAGAGAAACAGAGAAAAGAAAAAGAAGAAAAACAGAGAAAACAAAAAGAGAAAGAAGAAAAAGAAAGAAAAGAGAATGAGGAGAAAGAAGAAAAGGAAAGAAAAGAAAGAGAAAGAAAAGAAAAAGAGAAAAAAGAGAAAGAAGAAAAAGAGAGAAAAGAAAAAGAGAAAAAAGAGAAAGAAGAAAAGGAACAAAAAGAAAAACAAGAAAAAGAGGAAAGGGAAAGAAAAGAAAAAGAAGAAAAAGAAAAAGAATCAAGCAGCTGTGCAATTTGTATGGATGAAGGAAATAAAGAAGAGATATCTAGCATTAATGGTTGTACTCATAGGTTTTGTTTTGATTGTATTCTTGAATGGTCAAAACAAACAAACACATGTCCACTCTGTAAAAGTAGATTTCTTGTTATTAAAAGACTTGAAAAACAACCAAAAAAAAGAATTTAATAAGAGTTGCAAAAAAGGATCAACAAGCAGAATACACTGAACAGGAATTAATTGGTTTATTGGGGGAAAATTATCATGAGGAATTTTATGGTGATAGTGAGGGCGACGACGATATGTCTTCAGATTCTTCTTTAGATTCTGATGATTCTCTTAATGGTTTCGTTGTTGATGATGATTCATTTGCCTCTGATGAAGAACCTGATCAAGGTCTTCATCTTCGTCGTCGTCGTCGTCTTAGTATCAATTACTATCATAACATTCGTAGAAATATGGGGTTTTTTGCTGAAGATGAAGATGATACCAGTTATGCTAGTGAAAGTAGTGATAGTGACCTCTATGAAGTTGAGGAAATTAATTCATCGACCACACCACTAACCAATTCATCCAATATACCTTTAACTCGTAGTAGATCAAGAAATCCAACTACAACTACAACTACAACTACAACCACAACTACAACTACAACCTCACCAAGAACATCAAGAAACTCAAGAAACAATCCAATTGCAATTAATGAAGATCCTATAGAAATTCCATCCACACCGGTGACAAGAAGAACCTCAAGAACATCATCACCAATAACACCACCAATAACAAGAAGAACCCCTCCAAGAATTGATCCAATTACAATAAGTGATGACGTTCCCACCACCACAACCACCACCACAACTACTACAACAAGAACCAACACCAATGCCAATCAAACAATTGATTTGGATAGTGAGACTGAAGAGGATAAAAAACACTTTAATCGTATTTTTCAAATTCCAGACGACGATAGTAGTACTGAAAATGAAAATGATAAAGTAGAAAATGATGAAAACAATTCCAATCAAGAAGAAGAAGAAGAAGAAGAAGAAGAAGAAGAAGAAGAAGAAGAAGAAGAAGAAGAAGAAG
>AJWI01003142.1:0-22109 GCA_000277465.1 Dictyostelium intermedium | reverse complement strand
TTAATATATATATAAACGATTCAAATTATATAACTAGTTTTATATAATATCAAAAAAAAAAAAAGTCAAAAAAAAATCAAAATTTTTTTTTAAATAAATACTTTTTTTCTTTGTAATAGTAATAGTAAAAATAATAATTAAAAATTATTTAATTATAACTTTGATTAAATCAAAATTTTTAAAAAATCTAGATTTTTTTATTTTTTTATAAAAATTAATATATACTTTAAATAGAGAGATATATATATAGTTTTTTTATTTTATTTAATAATTTTTTTATTTTATTTATTTATTTGTAAATATAAAAAAACAACCATTTTTTTTTTTTCTCAAAATTTATCCAATAAGTTATAACTTTTTTTAAAGAAAAAAAAAAAAACAAAAAAAAAACAAAATGTCAAATAGTTTTGATGTATTTGATTTCTCAGTTCATGAAGTTAAAAAACAAGAATTAGAATCAATTCTTCTTCAACAAGAACAAGAGAAACAAGCAAAAGAAGAAAAAGAGCAACAATTATTAGCTGCTAAGGAAACCGACGAAAAACCAATTGAAGATACTGAACATTCAACAGCTGATAAACCAGTTGAACCAGAAAAACCAGTTGAAACCACCACCACCACCACCACTACAACAACTGATGAGGCATCAACATCATCAAATGATAATCCAAACGCAAACAACAATAAAATAGATGTTACAGTTGAAAAGAAAGAAGGTGATATTACAGGCATTGAACTTGAGGAATTATTATCAAAGATTCCATCAACCTATCAATTACCAACAGTTAATAAAACAATTCAAGGTTTTTCAACAGATGTTAGAGAACCAACTGAAAAACCATTTGAAAATACAAGTAACATTGAAACAACTCGTCAACTTAAATTCCCACCACCACCAGTTCCACCAAAAACTGAAGCTGAAAGATTAGAACAAGAACAAAAACAAAAACAATACGAAGAAAATAGAAAAGAAACTGATAGAGTAAATATATAAATTCATATTAATTTATTAAAATTTTAATTGAATTAAACTAATAATAATAATAAAAATAATAATTTTTGTTATTTATTAATATTATTTTAAATTAGAAATTAGAATTAGAATTAGAAAGATTAAAAAATAAAAGAGAAGAAGTTGAACAAATTAGAGCATACTTTCAACCAGGTGATCAAAAACCAATTGATTATGTTATTGAATTAACATTTAATATATTTCCAAGTGATATAGTTGATAAAGAAACCAATAAGTTATTATGGTGTCCAGAGGTATCACCACGTAATTCAGGATTTGCCAGAGATAAGCCAACAAATGGTTGGACATTTGATCAATTTCAACGTACCTTAACCTATACACCAATTGAGTCATGGAAAAAGAGTACACTCTATACAATTACCATTCCAGCAGAGATTAAATTATCAACAACCAATATAGTTACAACTCAAGGTCAACAATTTGAATTTACAACCGAAACACTTAAAATCGAATCATTCATGCCAACCACAACACCATTGTCCCATAATCAAACCATTTTCATTGGTTTCAATCAAAAAGTTTCACCACAAGAATTGTTACCATTCATTCAAGCCACAAATCTAAGAAGTGCACCATCTCATGTCCCAAAGGGTACACCAAATGTCTTACAGTTTATTCATGAGGAGATTATGAAACAAGATCCAATCTTAAAGGATTTAGTAACTGGTTATGAAGGTAGAAACATTGGTATTAAACCAACATTTGGTTTTAATAGTTCTTCAACCATTACCATTTCAGTATTGCAAGGTGCACCATCATTAGAGGGAACAGTTAAAAAACTATTATCGGAACAAAGAGATTTTAGAACTTTACAATCATTTAGACCAAATATTTCAACCACACCATATTCACCACGTATAGATTTAGTATTGTCATTTGGTCATTCAAATACCTTGGTAAATCCATCATCAATTACATGGCGTCCAAAGGTTACACCATCATTTCCAGATGGTGATTGGATTTTAGCACCAACTTCAATGACCTATCGTTTGAGTGAAAATTCAAATTGGCCAAGTTCAACTTCGTACACTGTGTTTTTAGAAAATGGCCCAAAATCATCTACTGGTGAACAAATGGAAGAGGTTGAATTAAAATTCAATACTCTATCAATCGCTTTCGCAGGTGCATTTGGTTATGATGGTTTAAATTATGAAAGTTTACTATTGAACAATAAAGTCGCATCAATGAATAATACTTTCTCAAGTAATGTTTGTTTGATCTTTAGATTTAATCAAGCCATCACTGAAGATTCATTTAAAAAAGTATTTTCATTTAAAGCTGATCAATTACTTGGCAAAGCAGTGGAATATCAACTCATTTCAACTGCCTCTGATTTCCATTCAATCCCTACCATTAGAAAATCTTTAAAGGATAATAAGATTGCTTTCATTGATGTTCAAGAACAAGGTACTTGGTATGCCGTTAAACCATTGAAACCATTGGTTGAAGATCTTGGTTACTGCATTGAATTCGATGGCAATCTCCAATCAATGGAAGGTCCAAATCCTACTAAATTCGATGGTTCCTATACTAACTATTTCTTTGCAACCTATCCACCATTGACATGCAATGTTGATTTTCTTAATGATGGATTTAAGCTTAGTTTCAATCAACCAATTTGTAATAATTCTTTCGATTACAATAGTTATCTTAATACACCTGATATATTTATGCAATCTAGATCATTTGAACAAACTCAAGCGGATTACATTCCAATGGGTCCATCAGTTTTACCAATAATTCAACCACCAATTGAAGGTAGTTGGAGTTTTTCAACAAGAACTGTTTTGAACTTCAGAGCAACAACTGCAAATTTAATTAGACCTTCCACCACCTATACAATTTTACCACCACCAAATAGTCAATTCACAACACCATGGGGAAAAGTATTTGATAAACCAATCTTTGGTGAGGTTTCAAGTGTTTTACCCTCTGTAAGCTATAGATATCCAACTACATCAAACATTAAAATCAATCAATTGTTTTGTTTAGCTTTTAATCAAGTCGTTGATCCAGAATCTGTTATTGCCAATATTCGTTTACAACCAGATACTTTCTTGAGTGCCAAAAAATATGAAGTTCAATTGGTTACCAAAATTACATTGGATGAGTTTGAAGATCTTGATTATTCTTTTAAAAATGCTAAATTAGATGGTCGTTTGGTTTTCTTCCGTCCAGTAAAACCATTGCCAATTGGTACAATTAAATTTTCAGTTTTACCAGGAGTTCGTTCTTTAGAAGGTCCATTATTGAGTAAAGACGAACAATATTTTGGTACTCTCTCTGTCGAAAGATTTTCAATTATTGGTACATCACCAATTAATGGTGCTCTTATTCATTCACCATACTTCTTTTTCATCACTTTTAATAAACCATTAAAATCTAAGGATTCATTGGTTTATATTGATCTAAATGAACATCAAAATCCTGATGAAACTTTAAGTTCTGTCGTTGATAAAATCACTGCAATTGAAGCTGTTTCCGCTTCAATTGCTTCAAGTGATTCTTCATCTTCAAATCAATTGGTTCAACCTTCAGAAAATCAAACTGATTCAACAACAACAACAACAACAACCACAACCACAACCACTACAACTACAACTACAGAAAATAATGAAGTTGGAGAATCAACAACACCAAATTTACCAACACCAGTTGTAAATAATAAACCAAAAGTATCAGAGATTGATTGGGATCAATATGTTGCAATTAAACCAAAGCCAGAAAGATCAACAGCAAAATGGACATATGAATGTATTGGTAAAGTTTATAGATTAAAATTAGAAGATTTTTCAGTTTGGGATGCATCAACAAATTATCAAATCATTGTTGATAAATCAATCGAATCTAAATTTGGTGAAACTATGGAAAAAGATGCAGCATTTGATTTTTTCACACCATACAATAGCATTGAATCCGTTCATCCATCACCAGGTTTCGTTGTAAATACCGATAAATCCGACATTTTTGCCATTCATTTCCATCAACGTTTTAATCCAGTCGATGTATTAAAAGTATTAAAAGTTGAAGGTGTTGATGCAAATAATAAAAAGATTAAAAACATTGGATTATCAAATGTTGATAGAGAACTAGTTCCATCTGACTATCTTTCTCAAATGTCAACTTCATTCTCAGACCCATCAAACTATGTAATGTTTGTAAGAATGTCAACAGTTATACCAAATTCATCATTAACTTTGACAGTTGGACCAAATATTCCATCAGCAGAGGGACCAGAAACCAATCCAAACAAGTTAACCTATTACTTTAAAATCTCTGATCATTTACACATTAATTCAACCAATTATTACGCAAGTGATAGAACCTTACAAATTCTATTTAAACAACCACTTAATTTATCAGGTCCAGCAAATCAAAAATCAATTCCATTGCCTGAATCATGGATACCAACTATTACACCAGAAATTCCAGCAGACAATAATCGTACTTGGTCAGCTCAATTGAACATTCCAAACACATTACAAGGTGGCTATAGAATGATTGTTTGTAAATTTGACAATGATATTCCATTCTCCACAAAGTATACTTTCAAAGTTCCATCGGCAGTTGAGAGTGAAACTGGTGAATTTTATCAACAAGGCATTGATACCGAGGATAAATATGAATTCAAAACTTCAACACTTCAAATGGTAACATCGGTGCCATTGAATGGTCATCAAACCGCTTTATTATCACGTCCAATTTTAATGTGCTTTAATCAAAAAGTTGATGTTGTTGAATTATTAAAGCATCTTACAATCACTCAAACCAATAATGTAGATAAAAAGAAAACCAAATTTACATTGGAACAATCAAGTGATTTCACCCACATTGAAAAATCAATTTGCTATGATCAAGAACATTGGATTTCACTTCGTACAAATCCACCATTAATTCCAAACTCATCATATTTAATTTGTTTGAAAGAGGGTGCATCATCAATCGAAGGTCCATTGGTAACAAAAGAAGCAATAAATCTTTTCTTTACAACAAATTGTACCCGTGTTTATGCTTCAATCTATAATGAACAAGTTGAAATTGTTTTCTCTGAACCATTAATTCATCCACAAAGAGTAGTGGATGAAGCAAGTGGTTCATCAGGACAAACAGAAGTAGTGATTCCAACAATTACAGTTAAACCAGATCCAGGTATTCCATTAACTTGGAAAGCTGGTTCTGGTGAGGTGATCATTTGTAATGAGAAAATTTCAACTTGGAAACAATCAACTGAATATAAATTCTCGTTCCCAGAGGATTTAGTTTCAGCAAAAGGCTATGTCATGGATCAACAAACAGTTCAAAATTTACTCATTAAAGCACCACTTAATTTATTAATAGATAAGTCTGGTTATCCAACTCTAACCAATTCAATTCATTTCTTAAGATTCAGTCAAAATATTGATCCAAAGAAACAAATTTCAAAGATAAAAGTTTTCTCAAAATCTGGTTTATTCAATAGTAAAACCATTCATGAAATTCGTTTAGCAACTAAAGATGAAATCGATGAAAAAGTCGTATACAATGAACGTCTTGATCATAATATTAACTATTCAAGATTAAAACTTTTTATTGGTGATGTTTATGATCCAGCCGATCCAACAGATTTGTTAATATATAAATTTGTTAAACCCTTACCACCAAATACAACGGTCCAATATGAAATTGAAGAAATTACATCAACTGAAGGTCCATTAACAAATGTTAAGCCATATTATAACTATTCGATTAAAGCATTACCACCACTTTCAATTCTTGAAGCAGAATCATCGTTTGGTAAAAAGACACCATTTTATTTTGGTGATACAGTTGTAATTAAATTTAATCATTCATTATCATCAACATTTGAAGCAAACATGATAAGAGTTGAACCTGATATTCCCTATAGTATTACATTGGATGGTCAAAATATCTACTTGAAAGACTTTAAATATGATCAGTTCCAAAACACCGATATAGAATTTAAATTAATTTTAAATAGCTCACAAATTATGGATTGTAATGGTCAACATATTGATCTTTCATCAATAGGTAGTGGTGTTTTCAATAAAACCGATTCAACACTAACCTATAGATTAAAAGCTGTACCACGTAATTTCCAATCAAGTTTCAAATTACCATTCTTGGGTACCTCTAGTAGCAATGGTATCGTTACATTTGATAATTCAGATTTAACATCAAAACCAGCCATTTGTTTAAGATCTAAAAATATTACTCAATATGTTATTCAAATGTACAAACTTAATCCATACATTGATTATCCACAATTTTTAGATGAAGAGATTGAAACAAAAACCTTACAAAAATTCACATCCCTTAAAACGGTTCCAGGTGTGGATCAACCAATTTTAAAGAGTGGTGAATTAGTACATTGTCGTATGGTTGACATTGAAATCCCATCACATGAAGTCGATATTGAAATCGATACCTACATTGATCTATTCGAAGGTTTAACCAATAAGGAGCTAATGATAGGTCACATTGGTGTCGTATTATATCCAACACAAACTGCACTCTATCCAAATGTTGGAAAGAACACTGTAACTCCATTACGTCGTTGTTGGGTACAATGTACACGTTTAAATATTGGTGCTGTCACTGATCAAAAGATTTTATCATGTTGGTCAAATTCAACAGTCGATGGCTCTGTAGTACCAAATGTAAAGATCTCTTCCCTTTCAACTGTAAACTATACTCAATTCCGTATGAAAGAGCAAAAGAAATCAAATAATTTAATTGCCCTTCAAAAACATGTTGGTAATTTAGTTGATGGTGTCACAAATGAACATGGTTTATTACATTTACCACTTCAAAATAACTATAGTGAAATTCATATCGTTGCAGAAAATCCTGTCAATAAAGACGTTTGTTTATTACCAAAAGTTTATGTTCAACCAAATACAGCATTCAAAGGTATTAGTTGGTATGTTTTCGATGATCAATCATTATATCGTCCAAAGACAACCGTTCAAATCAAAGGTTATCTTCGTTTCTTATTCCGTGATCAATTTGAACATAAACTTTCAGTTTATAATTTCCAATCAGCTCTTGTTATTAAATACGTTTTAGAAGATGGTGCTGGTGTGACAGTATTAAAAGGTGAAGTTAAATTAAATTCATTCTCTGCATTTAATTTCTCTTTAGATTTACCAGATACAATCAATTTAGGTAAAACTACATTAAAACTCTCATTACCAGATGAAAATGATTTCCATTTATTAAATGAACAAAATCAAAAGATTCGTATTAAAGCTGACTCTGGTAAAACTTTACGTTCAACTTTTATTCACACATTCGATGTTCAAGAATTTAAGAGACCTGAATTTGTTGCAAGTGCATCCTTCCTCTATAATGAGACCAATTGTTTCAGTGGTTCAAGTTATATTCAAGTTAAATCAAATTACTTTGAAGGTGCTTCATTGCCAGATTGTGAAACATCATGGAAAGTTTCAAGTTGTAAAGCAAACTTTGTACCACCAAAAATGTCAAAATATCAATTTGGTTATGTTGAAAATGATAAACATTTGAAGTTAGTCGATCACTCTATAAAGAGAGAGAAAACCATCTCAGGTAAAACTGATGATGATGGTTTACATACTGTTAAAACAACATTTAATGGTAAAGCACCAAATCCACCATCCTCGGTTTACATTGATACATCCGTTGATATTAGTGATATCAATCAACAAACTACCACTTCAACAGTTCGTTACATGCTTCATCCAACTTCAAATTTTGTTGGTATTAAACCATCATTTAATAATGACCTACCAGTTATCATTAACGATGGTAACAAAGATACACCATTGAAATTAATGATGATTGTTTGTGATGAGAATGGTACACCACAACCAGATATTGGTATTTCAATCACTGTCGCACCAATCTCTGGTTATCATCAATTTGACACTCTCTTAAAGGATGAAAATCATCAATCAACAATCGTTAGTACAGATACTGAATTCCAACATTCATTCATTTTAACTGAACCAAATTATAAACCAAAAGAAAATATCCTCTATAATATTTCTGCAACAATTTATGAAAAACCAGATAATAAATTCACTACAACAATTCCATTATTAGTTAATTGGTCATTATCAGAATATAAATCAAATGATTTATTGGATGAATTAACAATTGGTAAAAAACCAACCACAACTACAACAACTACAACCACAGCAGCATCATCATCATCATCAAATAATAATGAACCAAAACCACCTGCTAAATTAGAAGAGTTTAAATTTAAAGAAATTAAAAATGTCAATATTTCTTTAGATAAGAAATCATATAATGCAGGTGAAAAATGTTTAATTTCAATTGATTATTTTGAAATGCCATATCAATGTGTTTTATCAATTATTAATAATGGTGTTGTATTCACTAAAGCCTATGAAATTACCAATAGTAAAGATAGAGTTGAATTCGATATTCAAGAAGAATGGGCACCACTTTGTACAGTACGTTGTGATGTTAGAAATGTTACCGATCATTATCTTGAGGGTACCGCCAAACTATCGATTATACCAACCACTAAACAACTAACAATCACCGTTAAACCAGAAGAAGAAATCGTCGAACCAGGTGCCGATACAAACATTAATGTTCATGTCACTGATTCAACTGGTGCAAATGTTGCAAATGCTGAAGTTTGTTTATTGGTTATCGATGAATCAATTATTGCTCTCTCACAACATAACGTTGAAAATCCATTGAATATCTTTTATCCAAATTCTTCGAGTGAACATGCCAAATCAATGCTTAGTTCATATTTCCATGGTCTTTCAAGTGCAAGTGTATTGCTTCAACCAAAATTAAAACAAGGAAATGCAATTATTGCTGGTACTCAACAACCAATTATTAAACCAGATTCTTATAATCATATTCTTGATAAGAAAATTATAAACCCTGAACAAACCTTGTCTTTCTCCTCTTTAAATAACAACAACAACAATAATACACCTGTTAGAAGTGGTTATGTTGGCCGTCCATCTAGAAGAGGTCCTGGTACCGATAGAGTATTATTAGATATTTTGGATACTGCTGGTCAAGAGGAATTTAGTGCAATGAGAGATCAATATTTTAGAACTGGTGATGCATTCATCTTAGCCTATAGTATTACTTCAAGAACATCATTCAATTCTTTACAAGATTATTACAACCAACTTTGTCGTGTTAAAGATTGTGATTCCTATGCCTGTATCATTGTCATTGCAACCAAAGCAGATTTAGAAACCCAAAGAGTAGTAACAAAAGAGGAAGGTTTACTCTATGCAAGATCATTGGGAGCAGCATTCATTGAAACATCCTCATTAACTGGTTTCAATGTTGATACTGCATTTGCTGTCGTTAGTAAATTAACTGCCAGTTTTACTGGTACCGTAGAGAATAAAGTCGTGATTGTTGGTGATGGTGGTGTTGGTAAGAGTGCATTGACAATTCGTTACATTAATAATCATTTCGTTGAAGAATATGATCCAACCATTGAAGATAGCTATCGTAAACAAGTTTCAGTTAATTATGATTCATCATTGGATGGTTTCATTCCAGATAGTTTAAGAGTTGAAATGGACAGTGTTTGTGAATTACGTTCCGCTTCATTATATGCTAAAAAATCAAAGAAAAGTGCATTTGGTTTTAGTGGTAGTAGTAGAAGTGTTAGTAGTGCTAGAAGATACAAAGAACAATACAGTGCTCCATCTTCTAGTAGTATCAGTGGTGGTTCCCTAAGATCGGTTGGATTATTAGATTTTGGTTCAAGTGATAAAAAACTTTCCTCAAAATCATTTAGCGAAGAAGAAAAATGTGATGAAATTTATGAGAGCGAATCAGAATACTCTGATGAAGATGATGAAAGTGGTGGTGGTGGCAACGGATTAGAAACTGAATTATCATCGCTATCAATGATGAGAAAAGATTTCAATGCATTAGCAAATTTCACACCATCAGTATTTACTAATGATATGGGTAAAGTTACAATTCCAATTCATTTACCAGACAATTTAACACGTTATCGTATTTGGGGTGTGGTTTGTTCAAAAGATGAACAAAAATTCGGCAAAGGTGAAAGTTTAATAACTTCAAAGGTATTGGTATCAACACGTTGTGTGCCACCAAGATTCTTAAATATCAATGATTCATGTACAATTGGTATTGTAATTAGCAACAATTCAAATAACAATAGAATGGTAAAGATTGGTGTTAAATGTTCAGAGCATCTAAGTATTTTAAATTCAAATTCCTCTACCTATGGTCATTTCTCATTTGTTGAACAAAAGAAGAGAAAGATTATCTATATCAATGTTAAAACTTTGAATACTGGTACAGGTTCAATTCAAATCTCTTGTGTCTCTGGTAAGTATGGTGACGCAATGCAAGTTTCAATTCCAATCTTTAATCCACCAACTACTCGTACCACCTCAGTCTATGGTGTAATTGATGATGGTGTTGGTGTTATTCAACCAATTGAAATGCCAGAAGGATCACTTCCAATCTTTGGTTCATTAGGATTGGATATTAGCTCAACCATTCTTCAAAATATTCATGATGCATTCCTATCGGTTTATAGCTATCCATTTGAAAGAACTGAAAATCTTGCATCAGCTGCAATCGGTATCTCCTCATTGTATCATGTAATTGGTGAACAAAAATCATCACGTAATTTACCACCCTCAAAGATTGTAAAATCAAAGATTGGTAAACTCTTTTTAGATTTAAGAAATCGTCAAACCGATGCCGGCGATTTTAATACTTGGCCATCGTATGCAGGCTATAGCAATCAATCATCATTCCAAAAGAATGATTTTGAAAGTGTTCATGCAATTCAAGCCATTGCAACATTGATAGAGTATGGCTATGAAATTGAATCCTCAAAAATGAAAGAATTGGTAAAGAAATCAATCGAGTGGTTAGATCGTTACATTTTAGTTAATCTTCAATCAAAAGATCAATTTATTTTAGCAACCGTTTCCTATGCTTTGTATACACTATACACCATTCATAGCAAGAAGAATAAATCATCGGTCACTCAATTGGCTATGAAATTCTATCAAACTCATACCTATTCAATTTTATCATTGGAATCATTGGCATGGATACTTGGTACACTTCAAGGTAGTAGTGATTCATCGGTAGCCAAGAAACGTGATGAAATCATCACCTATTTAATGAGAAACTCTTTCGAAGAGAATAATTGTATTTACTTTAATTCCTATTATGATAAGTTAATTAGATCACAATTGTTCCATTCACTTGAAAGAACAACTGCAATCATTGTAAGATCATTAATTCAATCACGTCATAATATCGATGTTGTATCAAAGGTTCTCATTGGTTTAATGGATAGAAAAGAAAATGGATCTTGGAAAAATATTCAAACAAATTGTTGGGTAATTACAGCGGTCGCTGAATTCAGTTCAACCTTTGAACGTTCCTCTCCAAAATGTTTAACAAGAGGTTGGTTAGTTAATACCTCTGACTCTTCCAATTTGAAAACAACTTTCTGTGGTCAAACTCCATACTTTGATGGTAAATCAACAATCTCCTATTCAATTGAAGTACCATTATCAACACTTTATTCAAAATCTGATTTAGAAAATGTTCATTTTAATAATATTATTAAAACTGATAAATCACAACAAATTGAAACATCTTCATCACCATCACCATCATCACCTAATGTTGATGAAAATTCAGAAAAAGTTGAAAAAGTTGAACCACAACCATCTACCACCACCACTACACCAATTTCAATACCAAAATCAGAATTATGGTTACAAAAAGAAGGTAAAGGTAAATTATATTATCGTATGAATATTAAATATGCAACAGTTGATTTAACAACAGAAGAACATTTCAATGGTTTAACAATTCATAGACAATATTCACCAAAGACAAAGAATGATAAGATGGAATTCGATCCAGAAACTAATGTACTCAAAGTTTCTGTTGGTTCAAAAGTATTAGTTACAATTAATGTCTCAACTGAAGTCGATCGTTATAATTTAGCATTAGTCGATAAATTCGCTGGTGGTTTCGATATCGTTGATAAAACTGATTTCAGATTGGAAGGTACCGTTTGGGAATTCCAAAATCAAAGAGATGAAAGATGTGAAGTTTTCACCAATCAATTGGAACGTGGTAAATACGTTTATAAATATACACTTCGTGCTTCAACTAGAGGTGAATATTTAATTCCTTCTGGTTGTATCGAAGAAATGTATGATCCAGAAGTATTTGGTAGAACAAATTCTTTAAGAGTTATTATTAATTAAATTATAAAAAAAAAAAATAATAATAAAAAAAAAATAAAAATAAAAATAAAAAATAAAACAAAATAAAATTAAAATAAATAATAAAAATAAAATAAAATTAAAAATTAAAATATATATTTAAAATAATTTACAACACACAAATTGTAACTGCCAAAAAAAAGAAAAATTATTTAAAATTTTGAATTTCCTATAAACCGCCATTTTTTAAAAAAAAATGTAAAAAAAAAAAAATATGTGTTTTTTTTTTATAAAAAAAAAAGTTAATTTGTATTCTTTTCGCTTTTATTTTTCTCTTGTATTTATACCAATAAAAACTAAAAAACAAATAAGAATGGCTCCACCAAGTTATGAAACCTTTAAAGTTAAAAAATTATCTGATAAAGCAACTATCCCACAACGTGGTTCAAAAGGTGCTGCTGGTTATGATCTTTCATCGTAATTATCCATTTTTTTTTTTATTTTACTTTTTTTTTATTTTTTATTTATTTCTTTATTTTGACTTTTTTTTTTTTTTAGAGCTCAAGAATTAGTTGTACCAGCTCATGGCAAGGCATTGGCAATGACAGATCTTCAAATTGCAATTCCAGAAGGTACCTATGGTAGAATTGCACCAAGATCAGGTTTAGCATGGAAAAATTTCATTGACTGTGGTGCTGGTGTTATCGACTCTGATTATAGAGGTAATGTTGGTGTCGTTTTATTCAACCATTCAAATGTTGATTTTCCAATTGCTATTGGTGATAGAATCGCTCAATTAATCTTTGAAAGAATTGTTACACCAGAACCATTGGAAGTTGATGAAATTGATGAAACTCAAAGAGGTGCTGGTGGTTTTGGTTCAACTGGTGTAAAAGTTCAAAATTAATTTAAATCAATTTTTTTTTTAAAAAAAAAAAAAAAACAATTTTTATGTACATATAAAATAATAATGGAGAGAATATTGCCATTTATTATAACTAATTAATAAAACAAGTATCAAATTTTAAAATAATTATATACACATTTTTCTTTAATATCCCTATTAATTTTCACTAAAAAACCAATGAATTTTGTGATAAAAATAAAAAAAATAAAAAAAATAAAAAAATTTTGTGAGAAAAAAAAAAAAAAAAAACGAGGGTAAAAAAATTCGCGAAATCTTCTAAGAACACGAATTTTATTTTTAATTAATTATTTCGTTTCGTTAGTGGTAATAACACCCACATTAGAAAAAAACAAAAAAAAAAAAACAATAATAATATAATTAATATGGATAGTAAAAAATTAAATAATTTAATTGAATCAATTGATCAATGGGTGATAGAATCTAATGATGAGAAAATTAGGGAACTCCATGGGCGATTAAGTAAAGCCGATAATGAATTTGAGGATACACCAATCTTAAAAGATTGTATTACATTGGCATTCAATATATTATTAGGTGATTCATTAGTTGGTTCATTTAAAACAGATTTAATGAAAAAATTATTCTTATTAGATTCATTTGAAAATTATAAAGATAATATTCAAGGTAATTGTTTTTTTATTTTTCTTTTACTTTGTTATTTTTATTTATTTTTATTTTTAGTTTTTTAAAAAAAATATTAATGAGTTGATAATATTTATTGTTTTTATATATATATATATATACTCTAGAATATTTTGAAAAGGTTAATAATAATATTATTAGTTTAAATGAAACACCATTAAATCAATTGAGTGTTTTATTATGTGGTATAACATTTTTAAATTTATATGTACAAATTAATTGGACTGGTCCAACTGTTCAAATTTCACCAGAATTCACTGTATGTATATATATATATATAGTTTATTATAAAAACAAATAATAATAATAATAAATAATAATATTAATAATAATATTATTTATTTATTTTAGTTAAAAAATAATAATAAATCAATATTAGAATTATTAGAAGTTGATGGTGAAATTATTTATAATAAAGTAAAGAATCCAATATTTTTATATTTATCAAAGATATGTTTAGTTGATAACTATTCAATGTTGGATAGTTGTAAATCATCATGTTGGTGGTCATGTAGATCGATGATGTATCATCAAAGATCATTAAAGAATGCAACACCAACCTTTAAATCATTATTGAATGAAAGATTTCAAATTGTAACAAGATTTTATTCTGTCTCCAACTTGTTGGAAGATACCGATGAATCAATGGATACAACCACCTCATTAAAACCAAAGAAATCCAAAAAAGAAATCAATGACCTAAAAGATTTGGCAACACGTGCACTCATTGAACAATCATTGGTTTTCAATTATTTTAGACAACTAAATAAAATTAAAGAATCAATTGAAAGAGCACGTGAAATCTCTGAATTGGATTGTGCATTAACTGGTGCATTGGGTAAAAGAACTCGTTTCCAAACTTTTGATACTGCTCAATTAGTAATGGAAGTTAAAAGTTGTCGTCAAAGAGATGATAATAATAATAATAATAGTAATGATAATAATAATAATAATAATGAAGAATTTGATAGAAATTCATCAATTAAAAGAGAAGTTACAAATGATGATCCAACATTATTAGTTAGACCATCATTGGTTACAGAAGTTAAAGGTCAAAATATTTTATTACGTAATGTTGATCAAATGTTAATATTGTTACAATGTTTAAATGTAAAGAATCAAAATAGTAACAATGGTTTAACCACTGAAGAGATGACACCATACATTCAAAAGACATTGGAGAGATCCAATAATTGGATCATTCATTCGATGGGTTTGCTAATTAAATCACGTTTAGAGATTGCAAGTTCAAAAACCGCCGAAAGAGCGGTACTTCAAATTCAAGCATTGGTCGATCAATATGATGATCCAACCTCAAGTGCAACCGAAAGAATGAGTGCTATCTATAGCACTGATTATCCATCACGTTGGGAATTGGAGAGAGAGGTTGGTGAACGTTTCATTGGTATTGGTGCAGCAGCATCGGCATTTGATATTTTCGAACGTTTAGAGATGTGGGAAGAAGCTATCAAATGTTTAACATTCATGGGTAAGAGTGCACGTTCAGAGGAATTGGTTAAACAACGTTTGGAGGCTGATCCAACACCAGAACTCTACTGCGTATTGGGTGATTTGAAATCGGAACCACAATTTTATATTCAAGGTTGGGAACTCTCAAAAAAACGTTACTCTCGTGCTCAAAGATCATTGGCACGTTATTATCTCGAGAAAGAGCAATATCAACTTTGTATCGATTCATTTCAAATCGCATTGGCAATCAATCCATTATTCCCAAATTCTTGGTTCTCACTTGGTTGTGCTGCTATGAAAATTGAAAAATGGGATACCGCTTTGAATGCATTCTCTCGTGTGGTATCATTGGAGCCAGAGGAAGGTGAGGGTTGGGCAAATTTAGCATCCATCTATATGTATCAAAATAAAATGGATAAGGCATCCTCCGCTCTAATCGAGGGTCTTAAACATAAGAGAGAGAATTGGAAAATGTGGGAAAATTTCCTCTTTTGTTGTATCGCCACCTGCGACTATCAAAACTCGGTCATCGCTATCAATCATATCTTTGATTTAAATGATAAGAAAGTTAATCTCAAACTCTTGTCAATCATTGCCGATCATGTCGTTGCAAAGGATCAATTGGATAAACAAGGTATGCCTGGTTCAAAAATGGAGAAAACCGTTTCGGAATTATTTGGTCGTCTAACTTCAAAACTCACAAATAATCCCGATCTATGGCGTCTTTATTCCTCCTATCACTATCGTTTGGGCAACGCTGACAAAGCCATCGATCTTCAACAAAAAGCTTGTCGTTCTTGTGAATCCGCTCATTGGGATGGTGAGAAATCTACCTTTGAAAAGGTTTTACAATTCAATACAATCCTATGTGATCTCTATTTCGAATTTCCAAATGCTTCCAATATTTATTCGGCAAAATTAAAAGTTAAAAGTATCCTCAAAAAGTGTGAATCCTCTTGGAAAGAAACTGATCAATATAAAAATTTCGAACAATTATTAATAAAATTAAACGAAAAAGAATCAGAGTTGTTACTTCAAAAAAAATAAAATAAAATAAATAAAAAATAAATAAAAAATAAATAAAATAAAATAAAATAAAAAAAATAAAGGGGTGTCTAGTTTCGCTTTTTTGAAATGTGTTTTTTTTTGAAGTGTGTTGTTTTTTTTGAAGTTTTTTTTTTTCAGTTTTCTTTGTTGTTTGTTATCGTAAAAATAAAATCACACCATGGTGTCAGTTAATAGTTGTACAACTAACAAATTTAATTTTTTTTAAATTTTTTTATTTTTTTAATTTTTTTCAATTATTTTCAACTGATTCAAAGGGACACATAATTCAAGTGAATTCAAAAATAAAAATAAAAAATTAAAAAAAAATTAAAAAATTAACTTTTTTGAATTTTAATTTTTTAATTTTTATTTTTTTTAATTTAATTTTTTTTGGCAACTTTTTTTAAACACACTATTTTTTTTGTTTCTTAAAGTTTTTTTTTTGTTTTTTTAATTTCCCAAATAATCCAACTCGATTCCTAATTATTTATTATATATTCATATATACCCTTATTAACTTTAATAATAATAATAATAATTTTTTATTTATTTTATTATTAAATTTGTACCATTATTAACTCAATTATAACATTACATAGATATCTTTAAAAGGATTCTTAAATTATATTATTTTCCTCTTTTTTTTTAAAAAAAAAAAATCAAAAAAATCTCCCACACAACCACACTTTTTTAATTTTATTTTTTTATTTTATTTTATATAAATACAAATTTTATTTAAAAAAAACGGGCCACCGATAAAAATTTTAAAATTAAAATCTTAAAAAAAAAAAAATTTAATTTTTTAAAACAAATAAACAATTATAAACGCACATACATACAATATATATATATATACATAAAGTTACAATTAAAAATATAAATATGTCTTTATCAAAACTATCATTGTCATCAAAAGCATTATCAAATCCACAAAATTCTAGATTATGTTTAAATGCATTCCAAAGTTTGTTATTAAAGAATAAAATATCATCTCCATCATATAAAAATAGAAATTATACTACTAGTGGTTTTAATATCCGCCATAAAAATCAATCCATTTATAATAATGACTTTAAAAATATTTTAAATAAAACTACCAATACCAACAAAAAATCAACCGATATATCCTCATTTACAAATAATCTATTGAGTAGCAATACTACAATTTCGACTTCTCCATCTACATCTGCTTTACCATCATATATAAGAACATATGCAACTGCAAGGGAAAAAGTTCTTGCTAATGCTGATTCATTACCAACCGATGAAAACATTCAAGAGATGGCATATAAAGAGTTGATTGAAATGGGTGATTATGATACGTATGTGTTTTTATTGGTTTTTTTTTTTTATATATTTTAGTTGTGTTGTTATTAAATTTAAATATATACTTACAAATTAATTTTTAATTTTTAATTTTTATTATTATATAGTATTATTAAAAGATTTGAAAGTTTAGCATTTTCATCAAACGAAGAATGTGTAAGATATTATTTTAAAGCATTAGTATATAGTGGTAAGATTAATAAAGCCAATTTGGGATTATCAAAATTACCACCACCAACTAAAAAAATGAGTAAAGCAGCAATGGAAGCATTGGCATCCGAAGAGGCAATGAAAGGATTCTTTTTAAGATTTAATCATTTCCCAGAGGTTGGTGAAAAGATTCATCAAAAACCAGTGGTTCCAATCTTTACTATCAATAATAGTGGAAAGACTAATTTATCTTGGTTCGATCGTGTAGTTTCATTATTATGGTTACCTGTATTGGCATTCTTGGTATATTCAGTTTCATCGGAAACCGAAAAGGAAACCAATGAAACCACTAAAAATCAATACTTTGCCAAAGAATACGATACAACCTCTTCCAATCCAACCTCATTCGATGATGTTAAGGGAATCCAAGAGGTCAAAGAGGAGTTGTCGGAAATCGTAGACTATCTATTGCATCCAGATAAATACAGTGATATTGGTGCCAAGTTACCCAAGGGAGTTTTGCTCTCTGGTGAACCAGGTACTGGTAAAACCTTATTAGCAAGAGCTATTGCTGGTGAGGCAGGTGTTTCCTTCCTTTACACCACAGGTAGCAGTTTCGATGAGAAATATGTTGGTGTGGGTTCACGTCGTATTCGTCAACTATTTACCGTTGCACGTGAAAAACAACCTTGTATCATTTTCATCGATGAAATTGATGCCGTTGGTAAATCGAGAAATAACACTCAATATAATGATACCTTGTTACAATTGTTAGCAGAGATGGATGGTTTCGAAGGTAACTCTCAAATTATGATCATTGGTGCCACAAATGCTCCAAATTCATTGGATCCAGCTTTATTACGTCCAGGTCGTTTCGATAGACACATCGCTGTACCAATACCAGATGTAAAAGGTAGAACCGAAATCATTGATTATTATTTAACAAAGATTAAACATTCCGTTGAGGTTAAATCCGATACTATCGCCAAAGCTACCCCAGGTTTCACTGGTGCCGATCTTTCAAATCTCATCAATACTGCCGCCATTAAAGCCGTTCAAAATGGTAAGGAAACCGTTAGTCTTCAACAAATTGACGATGCAAGAGATGATATTTTAATGGGTCGTGCTCGTTTGAATGGTGTAATGAGCGAAGAAGCTAGACGTAATACAGCCTACCATGAAGCTGGTCATGCCTTGGTTGCAGCTATGACCGATGCTGCCGATCCAATTCATAAGGCTACCATTGTTCAAAGAGGTCAAGCTTTGGGTATGGTCTCTCAATTACCCGAGATGGATCATGTTCAATATACTCGTAAACAAATGATGGCTCGTCTTGCAATTTGTTTGGCTGGTCGTGCTGCTGAAGAAATCTTTTTCGGTGATGATGGTGTCACAAGCGGTGCATCATCAGATTTCCAACAAGCATCCTCTTTGGCTTTCTCTATGATCACCAAATGGGGTATGTCCGATAAGGTTGGCTTCACCTACCACAAGGATAAAATGTCACCAGAAGTTCAAAAGATTGTCGAAGATGAGGTTAAAGATCTTTTGGATAAACAATACCAATACTCTAAGGAGTTGATCATCAAGAACAGAGATAACATGGAGAAATTGGTTGGTCAATTAATGGAGAAAGAAACTTTAACTGGTGATGAGATTTTAAAGATCTTAAATGTTAAATCAAAAATCAATTTACCACAAATTCAAAATAATAACAACAACAACAATAATAATAATAACAACAATATTTCAGTTCCTTCATCACCATCTGGATCCTCATTGTTGCCAATACCTGTACCATCTCCATCAAATCCAATTGCAATTAGTCTTTAAAAAAAAAAAAATAGAAAAAATATTTTAAAATATATAATAAATAAATCGACGGATTTTTTTTTTTTATAGTAAACAAGAACCTTTTTTTTTAAAAAAAAATTATTTTATTAATTTATTTTCTATTTTCAATACAAACAATCATTTTAATATCTGTACAAAATTTAATAATTTAATTTAAATTTTAAAAAATAACAATATCTTAAAATAATAATAATAATAAAAAAAAAAAAGAACTGCAAAAGGAAACTGCAAAAAAATCCTATGACATTGGTTATAGTTTTTTAATATTTTTCACATGTCAATACAATAACAAAAAAAGTAATAGAACTAAATTTAAAATAAATTTTTTTATTATTATTTTGCCACATTTTTATTACTTTCTTTATATAATATTTTTTTTTGGGTTAATTTTTTTAACATTAGTAAAATGCAAAAAAATAAAAAAATAATAACAAATGTTATAAGTAATTATGTTTGTAATATATTTTTTTAAATAAAACAAAACAATTATTTTTGTGAAAAAAATAAAAACAATTTCTCCAGTTTAATATAATTTAAAAAAAATTACCCACCCCACTATGCCACAACATGATATTAATATATTTTTTATAATAAAAAAATTAACCGCCCACTGATAAAAATAGAGTATATATTTGTGTTAAGTTCATTTAATAATTTAACAAGATTTGCTGGAGATATAGTTTGTTTTTTTTGGTGTGGGTGATAATAAAAATTTTTATTTTTTATTCCTTATTAATAAAAATAATCTAGATAGCAAGCAATAACATAAAAAATTGAAAAGAAAATAGAAAATGATTAAGAATCTCTCAATTGATTAAAAGTTAAAAAAAAAATTTCAAGAATGATTTGATTATTATAATTGATCACGATATCGATTGTGCACTGTCGATTACATCAAAATTGAACTCAATTTTTATATAATTATTACAAATTTTGTTCAACCACACTTTACAATAATTTCATAAAAAAAAACAATATATACTCCAACAATTTCTGTTTCTTGAAAAAAAAAAACTATAAAAGAAAAAAAAATTTTTGTAATTTGTACATAATCAAAAATTTAAATTCAAATTATTTTTATAATGAAATTAATTATTAATTCAATCATTTTAACCATTTTATTATTTCAATTCAGCCAAGGTATACAAGTTGAAATCTTTGCTGATTTAAAGAACTCTATTGCTAGTTATTCTGGATCATATGAAAAGGTTTTAACTTCTCAAGCTGCTTCCCAATTTGGAATTACTCAAGAGAAATTGAAAAACTGTATTGGAAAATTGAGAGGAAAGAATCCAAGTAATGCATGGGCCACTAGTCCAACACCAATGAGTGGAAGTGCATCAGGTGTTGATCTCTTCAGAGATTACAATTGGAATCAAGTTTCAATGCTACTTAAACCAATTAATGTTGAAATATCACCAATTGAAGTTCGTCCAACAATTGTTTCATCTCGTATCATTAATAATACAACTCCATATACAAATAGCTTTGATATTTCACATCATCAAACTGTAACTGACACAGTTTCACACAGTTGGTCCTCCACTGATACTCTTGGATTTTCACAATCATTAGATTATTCCATTTCATTTGGTGCTGTGGGTCTTTCTGGTTCAACATCACTTTCATATTCTCATTCATGGGGAACTCAAGATACTAAAGAAAAAAGTGTAACTATTGGTGAAACTACTGGTGTGACAGTTTCATTACCACAAAATGCATCATGTGAATCGGTTCTTGAAAGTTCAATTGGCAAATTGAAAGTAAAAGTTACCTATGAAGTTTCTTTAAAAGGTGGGGTAGCATCAAATTATGATCCAAAATATAATGGTCATCATTTCTATTACAATGGCATTAACTCTGTAATTTCATACGACTCTTCAATCAAAAAAACTATCAAATTCACAGAGACCATTGACATTGCTTTCTATTCAAGAGGTAAAATAACCCTAAGATCACTTAATTGAACAAAATTTTGTATTTTAGAATAATTTTAATTTATTCACAAATTTATTTATATTACCAAAACATAATAATAAAAATTAAATCATTTATGAATTTTTATTTTTTATTCACAAATAATTAGTTTTATTTTTTTATTTTAATAAAAAATATTAAATGAAATAAAATTAAATAAAACTTAAAAATGATTTTATGTATGAGTTGTACGCCAGGTAATGTATGAGGAAACAGTAATAAAACAAAAACCATAATAAAAAAAAATTGTAAACAATAAAAAGTTTTTTTTTTTTTTTTATTTCTTAAAGTTTTTAATTTTAAAACATTTATATTTATAATTTTTTACATATTAAATAATAATTTTTTTATCACATTCTTAAACTGCTACTTTTAAATTTTTTTTTTTTTTTTTTTTTTTTTATTTTTTTTTTTTTTTTTTATTTTTTTTAAAAAAAAGTAAAATTTAAAG
>AJWI01003114.1:0-22481 GCA_000277465.1 Dictyostelium intermedium | reverse complement strand
AAAATAATAATTTTTTTTTTTTTTAATTTTTTTTTTTTTTCACCCGAAAACCATCAAATATCAAAATTCTAAAAGATTTTTTTTTAAGAATTTTCTTGAAGAATTTTTCTTTTTTTCATGCCCAGTTGTATTTTAAATGTCCACAATGTGAAAAAGAATGTGAAAAGATCTCTTTTATTTAATTTTAATTTTTTTTATTTTGAAAGGATGAGCGTATTTATTTATTTTATTATTCCTTTTTATTTTTTTTTTTATTTTTTTTTTGTCAAACTATTCAAAAACAATTATTATTCAAAACCCAATTTTTAATAATAAATTAATTAAATAATCTTCGTTATATACTTTCTTAAACCTAAACTTTGTTTGAAAAAGTGGAAAATTTTAAAAGTAAAAAAATAAAAAAAAAAAAAAAAAAAAAAAAAACAAAAAAAATAACAAACAAGCAAAATTATTCTAAATAGGTTTAATTCCACTAACTTTTCTTAAATATTCATAAAGAATAAATGTCTAAATTTAAAAAAAATAAATAAAAAAAAATTAATATTTTTTTTATAATTTTAAAATTGATTTAAAAAAGAATACTTACAACAATGGTATGTGGTCCAATACGAAACCAATTTGGTAGAAAACCTTTATATAGACCAGAGATTCCTTCATTTTTAAAAGTTTTTTTAAAACAATCAAATGATGATTTATAAATCAAACCCACTCCATTTGAATCAAAAGGTTGATTCATTATTCTAGTTTTAACCAAATCAACGGGAGAAGTAGTTATTGAAGCTATTAAACCAGCGAAAATAGAGGATACAATATGAACTTGTAATCCATCTACCTCGATAATACCATGATCAAGAATCAAATGTTTAATATGATCATAGGATGGTATTTGTGAAGCTGTTAATAATGCAGCACGTTGAGTTGTAGGACCAACACCCTTCCATAATCCTTTGATACCTTCTTTTGCGACGATTTCCTTAAATGCTGATGAAATCGATGTATATTTAACACCATTTGATGATGCTTGCATTCTTACTTTAATTAGATCAGTTGGCGATGTTATACATGCCCCGAGGGCTCCTGATATAGCTCCAGATGTAACTTTTGATAAAAGGTTGGTCTTACCATTAGAATCTATGAAATAATTCTTTATGACATCATATCCACCCATTCTTAGTGTTGAATAGGTTGCTTCCCTTAGTAATGATGGTGTCAATCCTTTATACATCGCCGAAATACCCTCATTCTTTATAATTTTTATTGTTCCATTAACTAATCCTAAACTTTTACTATCAATACCCTCACCATGAATTTGAAATCTTGTCTTTAAAACATCAACTGGGTTTGATACAACTGCTGCTCCCATACCTAAAAAAAAAAAAAACAATAAAAATTAATATTATAAGCTTTACATCCAAATCAATAAAGATCTTTAAAAATTTACATGATAATCCTCCAAATAAAAACTTAATTCCAACTGATTCTTGGTTTGTCATCTTTTAAATAAAAACTTAATTCCAACTGATTCTTGGGAAATTCGTGGGGTGTTTAAAGAGTTTTTTTTTTTCTTTTTTTTTTTTGAGGATATTTTCTTTTTATTTTTTTTATTTTTTTTTATTTTTATTTTATTTTTGAGGTATTAATATTTAAACATAAACACGTATCATTCTCTTAAGTACTTGATGATTGTGTCTAGTTTGTGACAAAAAAAAAAAAAATTAAAAAAAAAGAAAAAAAAGTTTAAAAAAAAATTTAAAAAAAAAACAAAAAATTAAAAAAATTAAAAAACAAAATTGAAATATCCACACGAAAGAAATATCAATATGTGGTTTGGACTTCTAAAAAAAAAAAAAAAAAAAAAAAAAAAAATTTAATTTATTATTTATTTATATACAACCCATTATAAAAACAATCCTTCATTTTTTATTAAAAGATTTTCTAACTCCTCTAAAACTCTATAATTGTAATTATTAATAATAATAATAATTTATAATAATATTAATAAATAATAATAATAATAATAATAATAATAATAATAATAATAATAATAATAATAATAATAATAATTACTTTTTCTTTTTATCAATTACATCGATATTCTCTTTTATTGATTCCAAGTAGATTGGATCGGGATCATCTTGATATTCAAGTGCTAAATCTATATTTGATTGTTCTAATTTCTCAATGAATAGCTTTAAATCTGATATATTAAATTTAATCATTTCATCTTCTGAACTAAAATGTGGTTTGATATTTTCAATTTCTTTTTTTTATTCTTTATATATTCATCGTCGTCGTCTGAAATATCATCGAATGGTTGCTTGGTTTTATTTATAGTTGTAATTGAAATTGCAGAATTAATCTCTCTTGTTGTTGTATTATCATCTTCATTATATGTTATATTAGATTTTGTTTGATTTAGTGTATTATTATTATTATTATTATCAGAAGTGGTAGTGGTGGTTGTGGTATTGGTAGAAGGTGTCGCAACTGTTGTTGTTGTTGTTTTTTTGTGGTTGAAATGTGAGTAGATGTTGAAATTGACCCTAATGATTTCAATGTTTGATTGAATATAAGTGAATCTTGTTCTTGTTGTTCTTTTGTTGGTTTAACACCATGTTTATCATATTTTTCAAAATTCATTTCATCATTATCAATATCATTTTGCTCCTTTCCTTCAAATTCATTTATTTCTTGATTGTTATTATACTCCATTTTTTAAAAAAAAATAAAAAATAAAAAATAAAAAAATAAAAAATAATAATAAATGAAAATTTATAATAAAAAGGGGGGTGTTTGTAAAATTAAAAATAAAAAAAAAAATTAAAAAAATTTGAAAAAAAAAAATTAAAAAGGAAAAAATTGGATTATTTTGTAATGAAGACAGTTGTGAAGAAATTTTAAAACCATGAGTAATGATGTTAATAATCTAATTATAACAAATAATATGCACTGCTGAAATTTATGCGAACCATTCAATTTTTTTATTTTTTATTTTTTTATTATTTTTTTATTTTTTTATTATTATTTTTTTTTTTTAAATTAATTTTTTAAATTTCTTTTTTTTTATTTTTTATTTTTTAATTTTTTATTTTTTTTTTATTTTTTTCTAAATTTTTTTTTTTTTGTTCATTTGTTTTACTTCAAAACATTAAAAAAAGTAATATTAAATAAAATCTAATAAGATATTATATAGACATTATATTTATAATCACTTTTATTTTCTCTTTTTTTCTACCTTAATATTATTTATCCTTCCTCCAACCCATTTTTTATAATCTGATGTTAAGAAACACAGCAAGAGTACTCATGTCTCAATTCACAAGAGCTAGCATCCCAACACCAGTTAACCAACCTATGGTATGTATAAAAAAATAAATTTCCTCATTTTTTTAATTATTATTTTCACACGTCACTCCTAAAAATCTCAAAAAAAAAAAAAAAAAAAAAGTACAACCATTTTTAAAAATCTGATCATAAAAAATCTCAAAAATAAAAAAAAATGTGAGAGGAAAAAAAATAACAACAATAAAAATAATAATAATAAACAAAGGTTCAAAAAAAATAAAAAATAAAAATAAAAATAATAAAAATTTGGTGGTATTTGAAAGGTTAAATTGGATATTTGTTCAATTTCAATTTTTTTTTTTTTTCCCAAATTTTTTTTTCAATTTTTTTACACAACTCTTGGGTGAAAATTTTTCATATGTAAAATTTGTGTATGAAAATTCATTGTAAAAAAAAAAGTAATTTTTTTTTTTTATGCTCACTTCGTTTTTTTTTTTTTTTTACTTTAAAAAAATAAAAATAAAAATATTAATTTTTTCATTCCCCTCAAATAACAATGAAATAAAAAAAAAAAAAAAAAATTTAAAACTTAAGTTAAACTATGAAGTTGGTTCAACACATAGAAAATTATTAAAAGAAGCATGTGCTAAATTAAGAAATTCAACATGGGATATTCCATGTATTGTTGGTGGTAAAGAGATTCGTACAGGTGACGTTCAAAAGCAATTGATTTGCTCAGATCATAGTAAAGTTTTAGCAACATTCCATCAAGCCAATGCAGATGTACTCAAACAAGCTATTGACAATGCAATGGAATCAAAAGCTCAATGGGAATCGTTACCATTCGAGGATAGAGCTGCCATCTTTTTAAAGACTGCAGATCTCTTGAATACCAAATATCGTTATGATGTTTTAGCCGCCACAATGTTAGGTCAAGGTAAAACCGTTTGGCAAGCAGAAATCGATGCTGCCGCAGAAACCATCGATTTCCTTCGTTTCAACACCAAATACGCTCAAGAGATCTATGAACAACAACCACCAGCCAACTCCCCAGGTTGTTGGAATCGTGTAGAGTATCGTCCATTGGAGGGTTACGTTGTTGCCATCTCACCATTCAATTTCACTGCCATTGGTGCCAATTTACCATCAGCACCAGCTCTCATGGGTAATGTTGTCCTTTGGAAGCCAGCTTCAACCGCTGTCTTATCAAATTGGATCGTATATAAGGCTTTCCTTGAAGCAGGTTTACCAGCTGGTGTCATTCAATTCATTCCAGGTAGCGGCCGTTTAGTTGGTGATCATGTTTTCAACAATAAAAACTTTGCTGGTCTCCATTTCACTGGTTCAACCGGTGTTTTCAATGATATCTATAAAAAGACTGCCGATAATTTAGTTGCTAATCTTTACAGAGGTTATCCAAGAATCGTCGGTGAAACCGGTGGCAAAGATTTCCATTTCCTCCATAACAGTGGTGATGTTGAAAACTTTGTAAACAATACCCTTCGTGGTGCTTTTGAATACCAAGGTCAAAAATGTTCAGCTTGTTCACGTGCTTACATCCCACAATCTTTATGGCCACAAATTAAAGATAAATTGGTCGCTGGTGTCAAATCAATGAAAATGGGTCAATCTGATGATTTCTCTTCCTTTGTATCTGCTGTCATCGATAAAAACTCCTTCAACAATATTCAATCATACATTGAACACGCCAAAGCCTCTTCTGACGCCGAAATCATTGTTGGTGGTAAATGTGATAATTCAGTTGGTTGGTTTGTTGAACCAACTATCATCCTTGCTAAGGATCCACATTACAAATCTATGGAAGAAGAAATTTTCGGTCCAGTTCTTACTATCTATGTTTATGAAGATTCCAAATTTGAAGAAACAGTAAGTTTTATTTTATTAACTTTTTTTTCATTCATCCGTTCGTTCATATATAATATTGTTTTTTAATGATGATACCAAAGAAGAGCCGTATTAAAAACTTTGATTAAAACCTCTTTTTCGAAATCAATTTTTTAATTGATATCTTTTCTGATTTAAACAAATATATATATTTTACTCTTGTATTTTTTTTTAATAAAAAAATGGTAAATACTAATATTATAATTAATTACAATAGTTACAACTCTGTGATCAAACTTCACCATATGCTTTAACTGGTTCAATCTTTTCAACTTGTAGATATGCAATTGCTACCGCTCATAAATATTTGAAGAATGCTGCTGGTAACTTTTATATCAATGATAAATGTACTGGTGCTGTCGTTGGTCAACAACCATTTGGTGGTGCCCGTGCTTCTGGTACAAATGATAAAGCTGGTTCCTCATTAAATCTTTTAAGATGGACTACTGCCAGAACCATCAAAGAAAACTTTGTTCCACTCACTGGTTTCACATACCCATACATGGTTGATCCAGAAAACTAAATAAATATTTATTTCTTTTTTTTCAAAAAAAATAAAAAACCCACTTTTTTTTCTTTTAAAAGATCTTTTTTTTTTTTTATTTGGAGATTTATAATTTTTAATTTTTATGACGGTTTTTTATTTTTTTATTTTTTAATTTTTTTATAAAAATATTAAATTTTTTGTTTATTGTTCAAAAAATAGGTAAAAAAATAAATGGGAAAAATTGAACAAAAAGATCATAGTGTCGATGAATCAGAATTAGATAATAAATGTCATCAAATTAATTTTAAAAACTTTAGAAAAAGAATCCAAGGTCAAACTTTTATGAAAGATGATACAGACTATGAAAAGGTTTGTAGTGAAAGATGGGATCTTAATGTAATTAATTCTCCAGTCATTATTGTAAAGGCTATTAATGAAAATGATGTAGAAGAAACCATTAAATTCGTTAGAGAAAATAAATTGAAGCTTGTAGTTAAAACTACTGGTCACAATAATGTTTCTGCTACCAACGATGGTGTATCTTTGGATATGAGCTTGATGAAATCAGTTTCAGTTAATCTTCAAAATCAAACTGTTACAGTTGGTGGTGGCTGTACATTCCATGATATTGATGAAGTTACCTCAAAACATGGATTGGCAACCCCTTTGGGTCAAATTTCTTCAGTCGGTGTCGGTGGCTATACTACTGGTGGTGGATTAGGTCATTTAACAAAGTTATATGGTTTATCGTGCGATAACATACTAGAATGCACCATTATCACCTCTGATGGTGAATCAAAAATTTGTAATAAAGAAACAAATCAAGATTTATTTTGGGCAATCAGAGGTGCTGGAGGATTTGTAGGTGTTGTTACATCATTTACATTTAAATGTTATCCAATTTCAAAAGTTGTTGTTGGCTCATTCATTTATAATATTGATGGTACAGATAATGCAAGGAATGCTCTAATTGAAGTTGGTACTAGACATCTCGATACCTCAGATCAATTGTCTTATGTTATTAACATTAACGCTGGCTCACCAGATCAAGTTTTGATCAAAGTTTTATTTTTCAATGATGCTAATATTTCAACTGGAGAATCATTGATTCAAAAATTTCAAAACTCAACAACACCATCATCATCATCAATTTCCATTGTTCCATATGAAAAAATTCAATGGGAATTTGATGGTATAATCGTTCCAGGTAAATATTATCAAGAAGGACCATTATTAAAATCAACAATAACACCAGAAGTTGCCGATATCCTTTTACAAGCAATGACAAATCGTATTACTGAAACATTCTCAACTATTATTATTACTGAAGTTGGAGGTAAAGCTAATAAAATTTGCCACAATGAAACTGCATTCCCTGTTAGAGATTCAACATTTAATATTTTTATTTCATCGGTGATTTTCACACCATCTTTAGAACAACCATGCAAAGATTGGACAAAGAATACTATCCAGCTTTTAAAGGATCATGTTTCGGGTGAATATATTAATACAAGCTACTCAACAGATATGAAATTAATTTTCAAAGATAATTTTGAAAGATTAAAAAAAGTAAAAGATCATTACGATCCAAATAATATTTTCCGTTCTTTAAATGAATAAAACAATAATTAAATTTCTTAGTAATTACTCTATTTTAATACTGTTATATTTTCTTAAGATTTTAAAAATATCATATATTTAATTAGTTAATAAATGAGTAGTTTTTAAATAATGAAATACAATTAAAGTACAAAAATAATTAAGTTTGTAATTAAAATAGAGATTGAAATCCAACTAGTGGATAAGATATTTGATTGATTGCTATTATCTTTTTCAACAATTTTGGGTTCAACATAATATTGTGCTTCACATGATGATGGTTTTGTTTCATTACTACAACGTTGGGGTGTTCTAGGAATTGAAAGATTTGGAGCTTCAACATCAGAGGTATTCAATGATGCAAAGTATTCTTTGGTTAAGGTACAGTTCAATGTTGAATTGATAAATGAGTAGGCTTCAGAAAGAACCGGGGTGTCTAAGAATTGTTGTGTCATATTATTAATTAATACCATTAGTTGATCAATTTTAATTTGAGTATCATTGCTAATCTTGACACTTGAATCATTCCAAAATTTGAACAATTCAATTCTAAGATCAATAGTATCTAGTTTATTAATTTCAGTGGTAATGTTTATAAATTCTTTTCTGGTTTCTTTAAAGAGGGTATAGTTATGTTTTGAATTTAGAATAAATTCAAATCTTTTGGCAAATGGATATGATCTTTGTTGTCTTGGATAACGTGTTTGAAGGGATACACTTGACTTGAATTCACAATGATATGGATCAATATCTTCAATTTCTTCAGTGAAACATTGGCAACCTTGTTCAACAGATGAAGTGACGGCATTGTGAAGTTTCCAGAAAAATGCAGCAATTGAACGTTTATCATCAGCTCTAACTGTGGAAAGCTTTGCAATCAAATCTCCACCTGTTCCACCCATTAATAAATGTTCAATTGGGAAGAAACGGATAGCTTCACTGGAGTATTGGTCATGTGCATATCTATCATTAACTAAAACCTTTGAAATCATATGTTCTCTACAGAATGGACATGCATGGTTTAAAGGGAAGTAAACCATAAAATTTTTAAATTTATCAGTTAAACTATTATAAACTGAGATTGTATCACCTTCACAAGAAGAATCAGAAACCCTTTGAGCTATGATATGAAAAACTGCCCACAATGAACGACCGAGGTAAGTTGGAAAACCTACTCTCATTTGTTGAGTTGTTGTGTAGTCACCACCAGTGTATTTATCCAAGAATGGAACGTAAAGGCCTGCATCAAAATCTAATCTTCTATTATGATTTTCTCTTTGTTTATAAATGCTTGTCATATAGGTACCAATCATATACCAGATCTCTTGTTTAATCTTATCATTGTCAAAGTTTTCTAAAAGATCATCGGATACAAATTCATGGTCTTCTAATTTACTACCATTGAAGCCACATGAGAAAGCATTCAAAGCAGTTGGTAAAAACACCGTATCCCACCAAGTGGCATTTACTGGATATGGATCAGGTTGAGCAATTTGGTTCACAAATAAAGTTCTTAGCATTCCAACATTTGAATTACAATCTGGGTCAAATTGGAGACCAATGTATAAATCCAAATAGTTTATAACCATTCCTCTATACTCATTCCAAATGTAAGGTCTACCTCCTTTGATTTTATCATCTTCACACCACTCTCTATCTTTTTGGGCATTTCTATAGGCAGCAGCAGTAAGAAATTGGAATGAAGCTTTTTGTATTTCTTGTTTTTTAGTAAGATCACCAGTATGAAATCCACTAATTATTTTTACAAATAGAATGGTAATTAATAAAATCGTTAATTTTAACATTTTATTTATTTAATTATTAGTATTAATATTAAATTAATAAATAAAAAAAAAAAAACCTTTTAAATTTTTTTTTTTACAGTTATTTATTTTTTTAAATTAATTTATTTTTTATTTTTTATTTAAAAAAAAAGTTTGATTGTGTGTGGGGTTTATAAGAAAAATATTTGCAGCAAGTTAAATTAATAAAGCCTATGTTAATATGTTGGAAAAATCACAAATCATATTTAACACTTTCAATTTTTAAAGTGTGTGGTATGGTGCCATTCCACCCATTTTTTTTATATAAACAAAATTTAATATTTTTTTTTAACAAAATAATATTTTAAAAAAAAATGATCTCAGTGATGAGATTTTTAATTAATTTTTTTTTTCTGAATTTATTTTTTAATTTCCAAAAGATAATTTAACACCCCCTTTGGTTATTAAATTTTTTTTATTATTTTTTTTTTTAAATTTTTAATTTAAAATTTTTATTATTATTATTATTATTTTTTTTTAATTCAATCTTTCCATTTTAATTTTACCCAATTTTTTAGATTTGATAGTTTTTGAATTTGAACGATGATTATTGGAACAAATGGTGATACCACCATTTTTATATTTTCTTACTACTAAAATAATGGTGAGAGATATTAAAGCGATAACAAAAATCACAACACCAGCTATGATTGCGTAGATTTGAGCTTTGGTAAGGCCAAAGTTAGTGCAGGTTGGATTGTTCTTTGAAGAAGCAGGATTTACTTCCAAAACCATAGTGAAATCGGGATCTAACTCTGCTTTTGTGGAATAATAAGGTATGTTGATGCCAACCAATTCGTAGCTTCTATATGGTATATCGGTTAGAAATGGGGAGAGGAAAGAGTTTGTAGTTTTTGTGATTTTACTATTGATGAGTTGTCTCTTTAAGAAACGACCATATAAAGCTTGACCATTGACTTGAAGTTTTAAGTATTCAGAGCCAGTGCTATCATCACCAGACTCTTTACAGGAGCAAACATCACTATGACTTGAAGATTCAATAGAGGCTTCCATAATCAATTGGAGGTAAGATTGTTCATTTTTAAAGGAGTACTTTGTTAAACGGAAAGAGTATTTCAAAGAAGAGGGATTCACTTTATATGAGAGATCAGCAAATGCAACATTTAAATCATTGGTTTCCGATTGATCATAATAACGTAAGGTAGCGGTTAGATTGGTGACGAAACCATTATCGGTGGCAAACGTAGTGAGATAACTATAGTGATAGAGGGAGTTTGCATTACTTTTATTTGAGAATTTCCAACTTTTATCATTGAAACGATAGGATTTATAGACGGTGCCAGTTTCATCGATTTCATTTATACCCACAACCGATATTAAAGAGGAGATTCGATTACTAGTTTCCAATAGAATTGATGGTTCATTTACATTGATAGATGGTGGATCCAATGGAATTGGAGTGGAGGTGCAATCGGCACCAGTATAGCCAGTATTACATTTACAACCTATATCAGTATCACATTCACCTTTTATTATACCACCACAATCGTTTGGACAAACGAATGGATCACTATTGTTTGATTCATTCGGTATAAAGGGTGTTACCAAGAATTTATTACTCTCAATTCCATCGACAGTTACCTTTACAAAGAATTTAGGACTCGTTGTATTGGTTGGATAAATCGTTAAGAGTAAACCCGATTTAAAGGTAACATTCTGTTGAATGAAGCCATTACCAAAATCAATCTCTACGAGGATTGAATAGTCTTCAGAGATTTGTGATTGAAGATTATGACCAAAGATGGTTAGAGGTGTATTGGTTACAGGATTATAGGAAGCCTTGGAAATGATTGGTATTGCACTATAGGTGGTTTGAATGAATGAATAGGTTTTATTCAATTGATAGGCTGACCAACCCGCAATATTGAACATATTATCGGATACACCATAAACTGAGAGCATTAATCCATCGGGTATACCAAAGCCAAATGGTACTTCAATCTCTACGGAATAGTAGACGGTATATATCGATGGATAGAGATATTTACATTTGAAACCAAATTTCTCACCTCTCGAGTTCTCTAAATAAACGGTGGGTACATGATTTAAGGAAATACCAGATTGAGAATCATCTATTCTAAATGTAACGACCAAAGTTCTATTTAAGGAACCAACATCTATTGAGGTTTTAATTGAAGTTGTGAAATTATAGATAAGGGGTGGTGTTACATCTAAAATTTTAGATGTTGAACAATTGACTTGAATAGAATATTTGGATTGAATTACACTTAGACTTGAACCCAACCAAGCCAATGGATTAATGTAATCGGCCAAGTCATCTAGAGTACTACTATAATGTCCATCCATTCCTAGCAATGACAATGATGAAATTCTATAGGTGTGTGGTCTACACCATGCAGAACTACCCAATTGAATATAGAATGAAAATGTTGGAGTGGTTGGATTTGATAAGCCATCTTTCGAATGGGCCAGAGTGAAAAAGTAAGAGAAACCAACCAAATCAAATTCACTGGTGAATGTAATATTACCCGATTGGAAACCACTTGAGTCATATATTTGAATTTCCCATCCAATTGTTGTGTTTTGAGAACTTTTTATACCATTCTCAGGATATCTTTTGATTTGGGTGACAATTGGTGGCATTGAATCATATTTAACTTGTTTGATTGGTTTGAATACAGCGGATCTGTAGCCTAACAATGAGCTCATCGATGAGGTATCATAAACTTTACCCGATGAAATGATTTGATATTGAATCGCTTGATTGGATAGATATGATGGTAAATAGAAATCAACAGTATAGCCTCTATGTTCTGAACTCCATTTCATTTGCAAATAGTTTGAGGGTGACTTTAGGAATTTTGAAGCAGTATCACTATTATAAAAGAATTGGAATCCGGGTGTAAATGAAAGATCATTCAATGATGTTGGATTTTTTTCATTCAATGAATTTGAATATTTCAATACTACAGTATAAATATATCCATCACTGTTACTTGAACTTTCAACTTGTTCATTTTTATCATCTTCATTATCATCATTGTTGTTGTTGGTGTCATCATTATCATCATTACTAGTATCACTATTACTATTGCTACTACCATTGGTTCCATTTGAACTCAAGATAAAGTTAATTGCATAGATTGAACCAGGTTCAACGATTGGCCAATTTGTTTGATAGGGTATTGTTTTTTTATTACCAACATTATCGATCAATGTAATTTCGTGATAGTTTGTTAGGGTGAAATAGTTTAAATACTTTTCAAATGAACCATTGAAAACCGTACCTTTCACTAAATCTGAAGAGGTAAAAGTGATTTGTCCGACTTTAATCATTCCCACACCTGAAATATTATCACATGCATCAATATGTAAAATCGCATTCATATAATCCAAAGTTCTAATTGAAACCGATAACAATGATGGTGGTACATCGTCAACTAATCTATAGCCTTTTAATTGTTCACCACCACTATTGGTTGTACTACTATTTGATGAAATATATGTTAAGCCTTTGAATGTTCTATCAATTAGCATAAAAGGTGGTCTCAAATCGGTTTGCATAAAAACTGATGGTATAGTCTCACCAATTGAATACACTGTGAGTCTTAATTGGTCATGAGTGTAATGTGGTAATAATTTTGTAATGGAATGATTGAAATCGTTTGGATCATATGGATTTCTATATACCATACCATAAGGATATTGGTTGATTATACTTTCAAATGGTTGTAGTTTCAATTTTAACAATTGTCTTGAATAAAACAATTTAAAATTTACCATAAATAGTTGTGCTGAGCTATTATTTTCAGTTTGATAACCAACTGCTTTTAAATCATAACTAACATTTGGTAAAAACTTTGGAAAAGAACTAGATATTATTTTTGTCTTATAATCTAAAAAATTCGATATTGTTGATGTGTAAACTATTTGTGTATTATTGTTATTATTTTCTTCACTACTATCATTATTACTGCCATCGTCGTCACTACTACTACTACTAATACTACCACTACTACTACTACTATTACTATTGCTATTCCCATGACTATCATCAATACTACTTGAAGAAGCTTCAGTGCTATTACTACTACCAGTATCTGTAGGGAAAGTTCCATTTTGAGAGCTATCATTGATACTGTTACTACTTGAAGAAGCTTCAGTGCTATTACTACTACCACTACTAGTATGGTTACTACTGGAACCATCTGTTGGTAAAGTTCCATTTTGAGAGCCATCATTAATACCACTTGAAGAGATGTCAGTACTATTACTGTTGCTACTACCACTGGAACTAACTATTGGTAAAGTTTGATTGGATGGTGAATTATTACTACTACCAGTACTATTTGAAACATTGCCATTAGTATCTGTACTATTAGTGATGATAGTGTTGTTTTCATTTTCAGACAATAGTTTTTTTATAGAGGAGGAGGAGGAGGAGGAGGAGAGTGATGATAATAAAGGTGAAGGGGCTAAAGTGGGAGAGGGTATAGGTACGGAATCAAAAGAGAAATTAAAAGTATATAATTGTACGCTATTTAAATCATATGAAAAATCTAAACCAAACTTTGATGGATTTACATAGCCATAATAATGAACTTTTTTTTCATCACCATATATTGCATGTAAAGTGTTTGAGTCAATTCCATTGAATCTCATTCTCGGAGTTGCAAAATCATCCCTTAAATAATTATAATCATCATCATCGTGGTTATTATTATGATCATTGGTTGAAATGTCAACCAATTCAAATTCAAATTGTGAAATTGTTCCACTATTGGTGTATGTGCTATTTTTACCATCCCAATAGATTACGCCTTGACTTGATATTAACCTAAATGTGAAATTATTTGATTGTGACGAAACGAATGGATTGATTAAAGTGAAATATTGATTTGGTATATATTTATTGAATGGGTAGGAAACTTCCAATGTTACGGTTGGTAGTTTCGAACCAAAGTAAGTATAATTTTGAGAATCACTTTGATTAAGTGTTGAATTTACAATGGAGGGTGAAACCAATTTAAAAATGACAATGGTTTGAATGATTGAATAAGGATTATTATTATTATTATTATCAGAAGAGGATCTATAATCTCTATAGGTAACGAATTTGATATCATTTGATAAGAATTTAAAATCCCTCATAATTGAATAAATTGGAGAAACTGTCTCTAAAACCATTGAATAATAGGCACCTTGAATCTCTCTACCAGGATAATCATAGTCACTACTACCCGGTATAGTGTATACATCATTAACTCTACGTAGAAGTAATTTAACATCCTCCTCATACAATGGATAATATTGTTTATAGGGATAGAGAATACTAAATCTTGGACTAAGATAAAGTTTTTCAGGTGCGGTTGAACAATAAACTGAGGGTATCGATGTGGAATACTCATTTCCTTCAAATTTAACAACTAATAATCCTGGTATTGGTATTCTCGTTCCATTTTGAAATGTTTCATTTTTATTTGGTATCAAATATTTAATGAATAAATTTGGCTTTGAATTTATATATTCGATTTGAATTTCCCTTGAATAGTTTGCACTCTTAAATATATAGCTATTATTTTTTAATACATAATGTATTTGAACTTCACATGAGCCACTTGAGCTTGAACTTGAATTTGAATATGTTTGATTTATTATTGTATCTATACCATTGTAAAAAAACCACTCATTAGTTAATAAATATATAAAAAGTTATATAGGAGAGAGAAAAGGAAAGAGAGAGAAAGGGAAAGAGAGAGAAAGAAAAAGAGAGAGAGAGAGAAACTTTAACTTACAATCAAATGGAAATCTTGAAAGAGGTGGTTCAACTGAACTCGATGAATCAGTGGAGTTTACAAAGGATGGACAACTTTTAACTGTAAGAAAATCGAAATCAGTTCTACCATTTAAGCATTGTAATTCCATTGATATAGTTGCATTTCTACATCGGTCACCACTATAAAGATAAATGAGTTGGTTCTTATTTGATTGACCTTTCGATTGTATTAATATTGATTTGAATTGGCATTGATTTGGAAATCCAAATTGACATTGTTCATTTGTCATACTGTTATTATTATTATTATTATTATTATTACTTTCTAGTGTTGTTGTTGTTGTTGTTGTTGTTGTTGTTGTTGTTGTTGAATGTATTGATGATGAGGTTATTGGTATTGATGAATTAAATACTACACATTGATTTAAAGGTACATCAATAATTTGGCATGAGCATTTTAAATAAACTTCAAATGTATTTTTTTGTGAAGGTGTTGTTGGCGTTGGTGTTGTTGTTATATTTGGTGTTGATGTTATATTTGGTGTTGATGTTATATTTGGTGTTGTTGTTATATTTGGTGATATGGTTGGTATATCTGTGGGGTTACTACCACTGTTACTATTATCATCCACTATTTTCGGACATTCCACTTTAAAATATTGAAAACTATGTGTGCCATTATTATTATTATTATTATTATTACTACCATTACTATTATTTTTAGCTATACATTCAAGTGTATCATTTTTAAAAACATCTGTGCAATTATAGTCTGAAAAACTCCTTATTATGGTAAAATTACTTTCTGTTATCCCATTATTAATTTTATTACTAAAGGGTATATAAATTGATTTAAATGGACATTTATCGTCGGTGTTACTGCTACTATTACTATTGTTGTTGTCACTGTTGCTGCTGCTACTACTACTATTGTTGTTGCTATTATTACTACTATTGGGAATATGATTGTTTATCAGGTCTATGCATTGACCCTCTGGAATGTATAATTCCGTATAATTACATTTGTTTTGAAAAATAAATTTATATACATTGATTTTCTCATCACTACTATTACTGCTACTATTATTACCAATGCTACTATCATTACTACCATTGGTACTACTATTATTACTACTACTACCACTACTACTATTACTACTACTACCACTACTACTTATAATTTCGGTACTATTGTTATTTCCAATACTACCATTGTTGTTGGTATAATTCCCACCACTGCTATTATTATCATCATCATCTAAAGATCCTTTGACTGTTGAAATTGAACTAAAAACTAATAGTAATAATAGAAAAATATAAAATAAAAAGAATCCTCTTCTTTTATTTAATATTATCATTTTCTATTATTCTCTATCATATATGACAATATGTTATATATATATATATATAATATATATTTTTATTATTTATGCTGTGTATGTATATGTTTGTTTGTTTATTAATATTTTAAAATTATTATCAAAACAAAATATTATTATTTATTTTGTATTTTTGTATAGTTAATTATTTTTGTATATAAAAAGTAAATAAATAAATAAATAAATAATTTATGTGTGAATTATATTTTAATTTTTTGTTTTTTTTTGTTTATTTTTTTTTTATAATAATTTATTTTTTAAAATAATGATTTAAAAACTATTTGTGTGTGAGCGAGTGTGTGGGTTTGATAATTGAATGTGGAAAAAAAAATTAAAAAAAAANAAAANAAAAAAATAATAATTAATTATTATATATATATATATATATATATATATATATATATATAATAATAATATATATATATATATATATATATATATATATTNTTNTTNTTNTTNTTNTTTTTTTTTGTTTTTTTTTTTTTTTTTCTTTATAGATTTACAAATCTATTTATAAATGCTTTTTTATATCTATAAATAAAAAAATACATTTTTGTACGTATTGTCTATATTTATGTAAAGATTTATATAGGTATTGAGAATAATGAAAGAAGTTATTCATACCATTTGCTCTAATAAATTTTGAACAACATTTCCTATTAAAACATCACCATTATTTTGTGTTTGTTGTGGTTGTTGTGGATTGTTTGTGTTATTATTATTATTATTATTATTATTATTATTATTATTTGTACTCATTTTCTTGAATATGTATATGTATATGTGGGAAGAGTTGATTTCGCTTTGAAATGAAATTATGCGATATTTTAAAAAATTCAAATTTAAATTTTTTTTTTAATTTTTTTAATTTTTATTTTTTATTTTTTTTCATGATTTTTATGATTTTTTTTTCCAAAAGTAAATTTTTTTTTAATTTTTTTTAAAAAATCATTAATCAATTAAGCAACAGAACACTATCATATATATTTATATAGTGTGGAAAAAATAATAAAATGATTATTTATATTTTATTATCATTATTAGCAGCAGTTATAATTCATTTGGTATATAAAAAACAAACTGGTTTTAAATTAAAGGGTAAACATGTTGTTGTTGTTGGTGGATCGAGTGGAATTGGTAAAGAATTAGTCTATGAATTATTAAAAGAAAATATTGCAAGCATTTCAGTTGTTTCAAGAAGTTTGGATAAACTAAGAGCTGTAATTGATGATTGTCCATCTGAAGTATGTACAAAATCCACACCTTTAAATGTTGGAGTATTTATTTAATATTTGAAAAAAAAAGATACCAATGTAAATCAAAGTAACTAATTTTATTTTTGTTTTTATTTTTTTTACTACTTTGTTATTTCTCATTCTTTTTTTTTCCAAATCCAAATCCAATTTTCCAATTTTTTTATATTTTTGGTTTTTTTTTGTTAATTTCAAAAAAAAAAAAAAAAAGTCATTAAAATCAAAAATTGAAATTTATTCATGTGATATTACAAATAAAAATAAAGTTAAAGAGACATTTTCACAAATTGTATCAAAGAATCAAGGTGGTAAAATTGATTGTTTAGTGAATTGTGCAGGATTTGCAATTCCAGGATATTTCATTGAACAAGATGAGGATATATTTGAAAAGACTATGCAATTGGATTATTTTGGATCAGTTTATGCAACTAAAGAAGTTGTACCATTAATGATTGAAAATGGTGGTCAAGGTGGTCATATTGTATTTGTATCATCAACATGTGGTTTAGTTGGAGTACCAGGATATTCAACTTATTGTCCATCGAAATTCGCATTGAGAGGTTTGGCAGAAACTCTTAGATCAGAATTGAAACCATACAAAATTACATTCTCTGTTGTCTATCCACCAGATACTGACACACCAGGTTATCAACAAGAGAATTTAACAAAACCAGAGGAAACCGTTGCAATTAGTGGCGGTGGTAAAGCAGTTTCACCATTGGCAGTTGCAAAATCAATCGTTACTGGTATTAAAAATGGTGATTATCATATCGCCTATGATGTTCCAACTAAACTTTGTGCTGTATTATCTCCTGGTCTCACCCCATTCTATTTCTCTTTCTTTGATATACTTTTAGCTCCAATTTGTCGTTTGGTTGGTATAATTGCAATGAATCAAAATGATGCTGAAGTTTTAAAATCTTGGAAAAAAAGAAATCAATTAAAAAAATAAAATTTAAACATATATATATATATTACATATATATGCATTTACAATAAAAAAAAAAAATGTATGTTTTTATAATTTTTTATTTATTTTTATTTTCAATCAAATAATTCAGGATTTGATTCAATTAAAGAATTTCTAAGTTTATTTGAGTTTGTTAGAACAAAATCAATTAATTGATCACTTGGTTTATATGTAGATATTAATTTTGTTTCTTTTGGAGATGAAACTCTAATTTCTTCTTCTTTTTTTAAATCTCTATTTTTTTGCCATTCATCAAATGGTAGATCTAAGGTTTTTATTATTACTTTTTTTTTTTTTTTTTTTTATAAATGCATTATTAGTTAGTATATTTACATTTAATAAATAATAAATGAAATATATTTGACTTACTATTTATCAATATCTTTGTTTAGAATAGGATTCAACCATTCAAAATTTTTTTCTTTTTTAAACCAAGAAAATTGTCTTCTATAATAATTTCTATTTGCAGTTTGAAAATTTAAAATTGTTGAAAGTACATCAGATTTATCGATTTTATTTAATGATTCATTTAAATTAATTGTATTATCACCACCATCACCACCACCATGATTTTTATTTCTAACAACAGGTTTTAATAATAAATTTGTAATTTCTCTGTATCCAATTGAATCTGAAGATTTTGAATTTTTAAAGTGTATTTCTTTATCTCTTTTTAATAAATCATAAACTTCATCCAATACACCCATATGAAACATCGCTTCACAACGACTATTTAAAGTTAAATGGATTTTAGATCTATCAGATGATAAATAAAATGTACGAAAATCATATTCATCTGATATCGAATCTTGATGTTCATTCTTTTGTGTTGAAAACTTTATACCTTTTACTGTATTAAAATATAAACTTTTTGATAATCTAACAAAATCATTCTTATTAATTATATTTGCTGATTCAATATCATATTCTTTTAATAAATTATGACTAAATATATTATAACAATTAAGAAAGATAGAATGATAGAAGAAGAAAGATATATATAATATAATATACCATTATAATTAATAAAATAAAATAATATAAATGTGAATACCACATCAACAAAATCAGCAATATCAACAATATCAACAATAATAACAAAAACAACAACATACTAATGATCCCAATTATCCTCTTGTTTAATTTTATTATATAAAAGTTTAATTTCTTCTCTTTCTTTCTCATCAGTTAAATCTAATCTTGAACCTTTTAGGATAGTATCTAAATAAAAACCACAACCACCAACAAATATTGGTGTGCCACCACGTGAAACTATATCTTCGATTGCTTTTTTAGCCAATTTATAATAATCGAATAAACAGAAATTGTTATCATCTAAATCAATGATATCAATTAAATGATGTGGTACACCATTTGTATCTGTAATTTTATTACTAGCAATAGTCAAATGTTTATAGATTTGTACTGAATCTGCACCAATAATTTCACCTTTAATTTGTTTTGCTAATTTTAATGATAAATCTGATTTACCAATACCTGTACCACCTGATATAATTATAACTTTATTTTTCATTTTATTTAAATGTATATTATTATTACAAAAGAATCTTTTTATCATTTAAAAACAAATTTGCAAAGCCCCCCAAAAAAAAAAGGTGAGGTGGTGAAATCGAAAAAAAAAAAAAATAAAAAAATAAAGAAAAAAAAATTAAAAAAAAAAAAACTATAAAACAAATTTCCCAAAAAAACGAAAATTAACTAATATAAATTAATTTAGATTTTTTTTTTTTTTTTTTATTAATTTAATTTAAATTTTGTATTTTTTTTTTTTTTTTACTTTTTAATTTATTGTTTTGAAATGTTTACTAAATTTTCAGAGGTCATACCTAATTGCTTCATAACGGTGTTACCTGGAGCAGACATACCGAATCTATCGATACCAATGACTTTACCATCAAGACCAACATATTTATACCAGAATGAGGTGACACCAGCTTCCATGGCAACACGATTTCTACAACCATGTGGGAGGACGGATTGTTTGTATTCCTCTGGTTGACGATCGAAAAGTTCAGTGCATGGCATAGAGACGACACGAATATCATCACCTAATAATTTAGCGGCTTCAACACAATGTTGAACCTCTGAACCTGTGGCAATAAAGATCATTCTTAATGGAGCGGTTTCATTGACAAGGATGTAACCACCTCTGAGTGCACCTTCTCTCTTGTGTTGAGCGGTACCTGGAAGGAATGGAAGATTTTGACGGGTCAATGATAAGAGAGTTGGACCATCGGCACGAGAGAATGCCAATGAGAAAGCGGCAGCAGTTTCTTCTGGATCAGCTGGACGAATGACATCCAAATTTGGAATCATACGAAGACCCGATACAGTTTCAACTGGTTGATGAGTTGGACCATCTTCACCAACACCAATAGAGTCATGAGTGAAAATGTAAACCACTGGTAAATGTGAGAGAGCGGCCAAACGGATGGATGGACGAAGATAATCAGAGAATACCAAAAATGTGGCACCAGATACTTTGAAGAGACCATGGTAGGCGATACCATTCATCATGGCACCCATGGCATGTTCACGAATACCAAATTTAATGTTACGACCGGTTGGACAGGCTGGAGTGAAATCTCTACCCTCTTTAATGTAATTCAAGGTGGAACCATGTAAATCGGCACTACCACTGACAGACAATGGAAGATATTGAGAGATTGGTTGTAAAACATCGCTACCAGCCTTACGAGTGGCAATGATTGGTGTGGTTGGGAACTCTGGGATTTGTTTCATGATATCGATGGCTTCATGTTTTTGGTGAGCACTCTCCAAGAGTTGAGCAAGTTTTGGATTGGCAGATTTCCAAGCGGCGAAAAGTGATTGCCATTCTTGGTAGACTTTATCCAATTGGCTTTGATGTTGTTCAAAGTATTGTCTAGTTTCACCACTGACAAAGAATTTCTCCTCTGGGAGACCAAGATTCTTACGTGCGGCATCAATAAATTTAACACCAGCTTCACCATGGCCTTTATTGGTACCAGCAACCTCTGGGATACCCTTGGCGATTGTAGTCTTACAAATGATAATTTGTGGTTTACCAGATTTAGATTGTTTGGCATTTTGATAGGCATTGATTAATGAACCAATATTGTTACCCTCCAATACTAATTGTACTTCGAATCCAACACTTTCAAATCTCTTTACGGCATCCTCTGATTGAGTTTCAATTGCCATTGCGTCCAATGTAACATCGTTTGAATCGTAGAAAACGATCAAGTTATCCAAACGATGATGACCAGCAAATGAAATTGCCTCTTGAGAGATACCCTCTTGTAAACAACCATCACCAACTAAAACTACGACCTTTTGATTAAAGATTTGGTGTTGTTCTGTGTTGAATTTACCTGCTGCCATTTTACAAGCTGATGCAATACCAACAGCATTGGCAATACCTTGACCTAATGGGCCGGTGGTGGCTTCAACGCCTGGAGTATCATGAAACTCTGGGTGACCTGGTGTCTTTGAGTGTAATTGTCTGAAATTTTTAATGTCTTCAATTGAAATATCATATCCTGATAAATGTAACCAACTATATAAAAACATTGATCCATGACCTGCACTCAATACAAAATAATCTCTATTTAACCATCTTGTCTAATAAATAAATAAAAAAATAAATAAATAAAAATAAAATAAAAATGTTAGTTTATTATTTATTTTTATTTTTTTTTATTTTTTATTTTTTGTATTTTTTATTTTTTTCAGAAAGATAATAATAATAATAAAATTATTAAATAACATGATAGACAATAACATACATCTTTTGGATTATAAATTAAAGAGTTACCAAATAATGCAGCACCAATTTCAGCAGAACCAAGTGGTAAACCTAAATGACCAGAAGCTGCTTTAGCAACGGCATCCATGCTTAAGCCTCTAGTTTCATTAGCAGCTCTTTCTAATGCTTTAAAATCAATGTTTGACATTATATATGTTGTTGTTTATTTAATTAATTTGGTGGAAAAAAAGAAAATGAAAAACTTTTTATGAAA
>AJWI01003106.1:0-22525 GCA_000277465.1 Dictyostelium intermedium | reverse complement strand
TTTTTTTTTTTTTTGATAATGAAAATAATAAACTTACTGGTCACAAATTAAGTTTAATTCATGTTCAATGACTTCAACAGAAGTATTAGCAGTAACACCTTCAATTATATCTTTCACTAATAACTCACAAATTTGGCATTGGTTATTATCAATTTCAATATTTTTATTTACTGATAAACCCTTTGATGTTGCAAAAAGTGATGCTAATATAATTGTAAATATTAAAAAATAAATATTTGTTTTATTCATTTTTTAAAAAGTAAAATCTTATTATTTTTTATATGGTTATTATTTGTATGTATTTTTTAAAATAGGATAAAAGTTATTAATAGAATTATTAAGAAAATAAATTAGTACTTAAAAAAAATAAAAAAAATAAAAAAAAAATTAAAATAAATTAAAAAAAAATTAAATATAAAAAATAAAAATAATTAAATTTAAAATTTATTATAATAAAAAATTCAATTGAATACACATAATCATAACATTGGTGGTTTCAATGTATTTCCATTTTTGTTTGGGTAAATAGAAAAAAAAATCAAATACAAAATTAAAAAAAAAAAATCAAATATTAAAAACACACACAATTGGGGGTATATAATTTCTAAAACCCACCACTTTAATAATGAAAAATAAAATAATAAATAAATTAAATAAAACTTTTTTTTAAAAAAAAAAATCCTTTCAGAAAACCCAATTTAATCTAATATTATCTTTTTAATAAAAAAAAAAAAAAAAATTTAAAATTAACATTTTGATTCAACAAACCACTACCAGTAATCTTAGTTTTTTAATATTAATATTTTATTTATTACTTTTTTTTTCAGATTTTTTTTTTTAATTATTAATTTTCAAAAGAATTATTATCAGCGAATTCATCATCATCATCATAATTGATTGGAGAAGAGATTGAAGCTCTTCTTGGAGTTTGATTTGAGTCAGTCCATTCTAAAGTTTTTTGAGATTCACCATGAATTAATTTAACAGTACATAATACTCTAACATTTGAAGAGATTTTTTCCAATGTTTTTTCCCAAATTAAATTTGATTTCTTATCATTGTTTGAACCCATAACTTCATCCTTTAAAATCAATTCAGAGATCCAAGGATCTTCGAATTGTCTTCTTTGTTGGAGGATTTTGAATGCTTTCTTACAATTGTGTTCAATTGTTAATAATTCCTCTTGTTTATTTTTATTTCTAATTTGTACAAATTTAAATACTAAATATCCAATAACTACAAATCCTATATAATGTAAATTATTTTTAATTAAATTTTTAAAGAAAAATATTGTCTTTTTAAAAAAAAAAGAAAATAGAATAATTAATAATTGTTTGTTTAATAATAATAATAATAATAATAATAATACACAATATCAATCTACTTACTTGACACCATAATGGTCTATTACCAGAATCATTTGAATAATATTTAAATTGATCATCTTCAAAAGTGAAACCAATTGAAGATAATAATTTATGATCCAAACCAATATCTTCTGGATCTTTACGGTTATCAATGAATTGAATGATAGTATCAAAAGATTCAATTGCTTGATCTTTTGAGAACCAATTTCTCTTGGCAATCTCTTTCTTTAATTCATCATTGGTCATCAAGAAAGTATCTTTTGAACCACATTCGAATAAACCTTTTCTATCTCTAAGTATTTGACTGATTTGATTTATAATTTGAACTAAAGATTCAACTTTACTTGGGTTTAAAATACATTCACCATTTCTAATAACATATCCATCCATGCAATTTTCAAATATACCGTTCATGCAAACGCCTTTATCTGGACATGGTACACAACTGAATGTTGTATCATTAATTTCTATTTTTAAAATAAAAAAAATAAAAAGAAAAAAGGGAAAAAAATAAAAAAGTAAAAAAATAAAAAAGGTAAAAAAAAGGTAATAAAAAAAAAGGTATAAAAAGAAGCACACAAAGAAAAAGAAAAGAGAGGAGTTTAGTTTTTAAGATATTTCTATTAATTTTTTTTTTTTTTTTTTTGATTTTTTTTTTTATAATTGCTTACTCTTTGGAATTGCACCTGTATCACAATACTTAATATCATTATAATGATAAAAGAATTGTGCGAGTAAAATTAAGAGACCAATCCAAATGGCAAATGTAATTACCAATAAAACGAATTTAGCTTTTGATTCACCATTATTATTATTATTATTATTGTTGTTATTAACAACACCATTTTTTGATTGAGAGATAATTTGTTGTTTATGTTTCTTTTGTTGTTCTTTTAATTGTGCTTGTTGTTGTTTTAATTGTGCTTGTTTTTCTTGTCTTCTTTGTTGAGCTTGTTGTTGAACATATTGTAAATCATCATCGCTATTATTAAAGAAAACTTCCTCTTCATCGACATCATCATCATCATCAAGGTAGTCGGCAGCTTGGTGATCTGTATCAAAGGAAATATCACGTTCACTTGGTGTGATATAAGAGATATTTGGAATTGATACTGGTGAATCAGAATATTCGAATCCACCTTGTGGTTTATCCGATTCAAAAGATAATGGACTATTTGGATAATTGTGAATGCTTGCATTGGTTCTATTGTGATAATTTGTTGCTGATGATGATGGTGTTGATGGTTGTCCAAATGTTGCCTTTGGTGTAAAATACATTCTAGAACTATTTACACTACTCATAAAGTTGTTATTATTATTATTATTAACTTCTGATGTTGTATCTTTGAAACCAAAATCATCTTCATCGACATCAACATCAACACCACTATAGGATTTCTTTGATTTATTTGGTAATGGTGTTTTAGGGTAGGCTTTTGATTGTTTATTAATAACATTCGATGTTGTACCAATAACACTTGATGACCCATCAAATATTGGTTGTTGCTCCATTACCATTTTTCTTCCTTCCTCATCTTCCTCATCCTCCTCTTCAAAAGTTGAAACTTTTTTGGATGATGATGATGATGATGATGATTTCTTTTTCTTTTTCTTTTTTTCTTTTTCTTTTTCAAAACCAGTTGTGGCTTCTAAATTTTGAGTATCACCTTTTTCATAATCAACATCTTCATCTTCATCCATCATTGATTTTATTGAATCAAATGTTAAAGATTTTTTAGAGGAACCAGATGTTGATGACCTTTTCTTTTTCTTTTCACCATTTGATTCTAATGATGATGATGATGATTTTGAAACTTTCTTTTTTAAAGGTTTTTCTTCAGTTTTCTCTTCAACTTTTTGTTCATCTTGATCAATCTCTGAATTAATTTGTGATGATTGAGTACTAACTCTTAATTTCTTTTTATTGGATTCTTTAAGTTCTTTATCTTTACTAATTGTAGCTAATGGTGTACTTAATGATTCTGCTGCTAAAGATTCCTTTGCTTGGTCAAATTGAAATATGTTACCACTTTCAATTGATTTTCTTTTTAATTTTTTAACAACATTACTTGGTGTTGTTGGTGTTAAACTTGAAATAGTGGTTGTTGTTGTTGTTGTGGTTGTTTTTTCATTTTCTTTTTCTTTTTCTGCGGAATGATCTTTTAGTGGTTCTGTATATGTTGTTATATGTGAGGAAGAGGATAATGAAGAAGTTAAACTTGATTTTGGTTTTAATTTACTAACTGTTGTTGACGATGATGATGATGATTTTTCTTTTGATTCTTTATCATCTTTTTCTTTTGATTCACCAAATGACTTTCTTCTACTTTTTTTAATTAAATCATCAGTTGACAATGTTGATGATGAACTTAAAAAACTTGCTGTATTTTCTGTCGGTCTTTTCTTCAATGATGATGATAGTGAAAAGGACGATGGATCTTTAGACTTTGATACAATACTTGAAACTCTTTGAGTTGATTCACTATTACTATTTGATGTTTGGAATTTTTTTTTAAATTTGAAACTGAAACTCTTGGAATTCCATCTTCACTCATTTTATTTTTTTTATTTTTTTTTTTTTTAAGAAAATAATTATCTAAAAAAAAGATACTGTTTTTTTTTATTATTATTAGGTTATCTTATATATATATGATAAAAATTAATTATCTATTTTTTTTTTTTTTGTGTGGTTGTTCAATTAAGCATACAAAAAAAATTAAAAAAAAATTAAAAAAATAAAATTTGAAAATAATAAAATTTGAAAAAATTTATCTGTACTATTTTATAATTTTATGTAAACGTGTGGTTGAATATGTAGGGTTTTTTATTTTTATTTAATAATTTGTTTATTTGAATAAAAATAAATGTGTGCAAAAAAAATTACAAAAAAAAATAAAATAAAAAAAAAAGAATTTCACTCCAACAACAACGAAAAACTTTTTTTCATGAAAAAAAAAAATGAAAAAAATTTTGAAAAAAAAAGAGGGAAAATTCAAATCTCAAGCCTTTTGGCTTTTATTTTGTCTCACTTGATAAACAGGTGATTAAATAAATATAAATATTTATTATAAAAAAGATTTTTGGAAATACAAAGTGATTGTAGTTTAAATTTATATTATTATTACTATTATTATTATTATTATTATTATTATTATTATTCTTGGTTGTTTATTTTATATTTTAAACGAGTAAGCACATTATATAAATATTGTTATTTTCGAGTTATGTATAGAGCTGTGATATTGGTAAATTTTAATGTACATGATTATTATTATTATTGTTGTTGTTGTTGTGTTGTTATTGCTATTGTTATTGTTATTGTTGTATTACTGTTATTGAGAATTTATGATCGATGATAGGTTTTTTTTTTTATTTTATTATTTTTTAATTCATTTTCTTATCTTAAATATAATCAAATCTATGATTTTCAGGATTATTCATTTTTGATTGATAGGTTATTTTCTTATCCTTTGGCTTCTTATTTTTTAATAGTTTATAAGCTTCTCTTTTTTCTTGTTTAGAAGTTGGAGCTTTTTCTTCTGGGATTATTTTTTGGTGGCTTTTTTATTTTTATTTTTATTTTTATTTTTTTTTAATGTGTATTTTAGAATAAATTACTCAATAATTTAATATATGTAAAATTAATTTAATTATTCACATACTTATTTGGTTTTTTAAATTCTTTATCAATTGATTGGTGTGACATTTTATTATTATTTCTTGATTTTTTTTTTTTCTTATATTAACATAGTGTTTTAAAGAATACTTTTTTAAATATTTATAATTTGGAAAATAAATAAATAAGTTTAATTAATTGTTTAATTGGGAATTATTTTATTTTATTTTATTTATTTTTTTATTTTTTTTTAATTTTAAAATTAATTTTATAAAATAAAGGGTTTATAATTAAAAAACAGTTTTTTGTAGATTGGGGGTGTTTTTTTTTTTTTAAAAGTATTTTATTATTTATTGTGACGTATGTGTTATTTTTGTGTATGTATTTGAGTTCTTTTTTAAAAAATATATATTATTAATTATTAAATTTAATTACAAAAACACTAAAATGAAAAAAAAACGATTTTTTTTGAAAAAACAAACAAAAAAAAAAAAAAGAAAAAAAATTAAAAAAAAAGAAAATTCTCATTAAATTCAAACTATCTTAAAAATTTTTTCAAAGATTTTCCTATTAATATTTTTTATTTTTATTTTTATTTTTATTTTTATTTTTATTTTTATTTTTATTCTTATTTTCTTTATTATTTATTTTGATCAAAATCTTTGAATCAGTGTATATATATGTGTGTGTGTTTGTGTATCTGCATATTTGTACACTCTTTTATAAAAATTTAAAAGGTATCTAACCATCTGTTTGAATAAATCTTTCCCAACGGATATAATTTTTTTTTTCAATTTTTTTTAAATTTTTTTTTTTTATTTTAAAAAATTTCAACAATTTGTACACACCACCCTAAACATTTTGAAACAAAATAACCTGAAATCCACATTTATGTGTTTATTATTACTATTATTTTAACACTAAAAATAAGAAAGAAAACAATGAGTGATGATGATGATAATGCATTTGAAGAAATCCGAAAACTTCAAAACGCAAGGAAAAACAAAGTAAAATTGTATGAAGACGACGACGATGATAACAATAATGAAAAATACCATAGATCAATACCTACAAGTAAACAAAAATCATCAAAAAAATCATCTAAAAGAAGATATGATGAGAATGATGATGATGATGATGATAATAGTGAGAGACTTTCATTGAAAAGAGAATTTGAATCATACTCTGCACCAAAACATATTTTAGAAACTGTACCAGTTGATGATGATTATGATGTAAGTAATATTTCTACTATTCAATAATAATAATAATAATAATAATAATAAAAACAAAAACTAATTATTATTTTTTTATAATTTCTTTTTAATTTAGCCATTAAAAAGTTATAGACCACCAACAGTAGCAGAACAAGAAAATGAATATAGATCAAGATGGAGAAAAAGAGGTTTAAGTCCACCAAGAGACTATGATCCATTTACAGGCAAAGGTGAGGTTATGGGTAGAACATATAGAGATATCATGATGGAGAATCAATTGGCAAGAGAGGAGAAAGAAATTTTACAGAAAATTGAAAAAAAGAAAAAAGAAGAACAAGAATTAGAAAAACAAAGAAAACGACAAGAAGAATATGACAATAAACAAAATAAAAAACATAAATCTGATAAAAATACTAGCAGTGGTGGTGGTGATATTACACCTCCATATAGGTCATCATCGTCATCGTCATCGTCATCTTCATCATCAAATAGTAATACTAAATGGTATTATAAAGTATTTAAAAATGGAGAGGTTATCGAAGACTTTAAAGAGATTAAAATTGATGATATTTTAACATTTGGTAGAGATCCATCAAGAAATAAAATTTTATTGGAACATCCAAGTTGTAGTTCAGTTCATGCATCACTTTCATTTAGTCAAACCAATAAAAGACCAATACTATTGGATTTAAATAGTACCAATCAAACATTTTTAAATGGTAAAGAAGTTACACCACGTAAACCATTGGATCTATATGAAGGTGATAAAATTAAATTTGGTGCTAGTACAAGAGAATATATAATTTATAAAAGATAATATGTTATTTTCTTTTTCTTTTCTTTTTTTTTCTTTTAATTCTTCCTTTTTTTTTTTTTTTTTTAATTCTTTAGTTCTCTCAAATAATTAAAAAATAAAAAACAAAAATAAAAAAATAAAAATATAGTGTGTGTGTGTATATATACTACCCCAATTTTACACATTCTAAATATATTAATAATAAAAGAACTATTTATAAATAGTTTATTTAATTTCAATTAATGTATTAATAAAAGAATATCTTGATAAGAATACAAATAAATATCTAAACCAAACGAATTGACTTTTATGTTTTGTCATTGGTGAATAACTTGATGGTGGGAATAATTGAGTTGCAATAAAAGTTTGTGTTGAATTTTCATCATATGAAAGTAATTTTGTTAATGGTATATCGGCAATACCAATATATTTTCTTATAATATTTACTGTTTCTAATTTATATGCTTTAATAACTTTATTTAGATTATTGTTTGCTCTATTTGATAATGTTGTTGCTGTTGTTGTTGTTGTTGTTGTTGAAGATTGATTATTAATTAATTGTTTTAAACCATTTGAAATTGAAATATGATTTGGATGACCAGAAATACCACATTCATCAAATGATATAACGATATCAGCAGAAGTTTGTTTAATGAATGATTGGATTGTTTTTTCAACTAAATCAGTATCCCAAATTATTTTCATACCATCTTCAAAGTTATTACTTTGATCGAAATAAACGTTCTCTTTCTTTATACCCATATCAATACAACTATCAACTAATTCCTTTTCTCTAATTTTACCTAATCCCACTGCATTACCATTAGATAAACATGCTACAAATATTTCACTACCAATACTTGTATAATGTTGAATGGTGGGTGTAAAAAACATACATTCATCATCTGGATGAGCTATAACAAATAAAATATTTTTCTTTATTAATGTTGACCCATCATCATCATTATTATTATTTATTTTTTTTTCATTTCAATTTTGAAATGGTTATTTTTTAAAATTATTGATAATATTAATAAAAATATTGATAAAAAAATTATTAATTTTCTTGAAATAATTTGGTTGTTCATATGAAAATAAAAAAAAAAAAACCTTAAAAAAATAAAAAAAAATAAAAAAAATAAAAAAAACTTATAATAATCCAAATTTTTTTTTAAAACCATTAAAAAAGAGATTTATTTATAAAATTAAATCATTCTAAAATTTTTATAATATGCTCCATTTATATTCATAAACATATTTATACAAGTTGTATTGCAAAATTTAGAATTAATTCATTTGCTTCAAAAAAAAAAAATTGAAAATAATATTAATTGAAAATAATAGATCTTTATAATAAATTTCCTAATTTAGTTTACCCAATTTTTGAAAAAACAAAATATCAAAATTAAAAAATTTAAAAAAGTAATAGTAAATTTTTAAATTTTTTTTTATAATGATCTAAATACAAACTTTAAAAAATGAGTTCAAACAAAAGAGGTAATAGCATTTCTATAATTTTTCAAATTAAAATATATATAAATATAAAAACTAATAAAAAAATTTTATTTTCTAAAATTTTTAATTAATTTTAGAAAATGATTTAAATAACAACCAAAATAACAACAACAACAACCATAATAATAATAATAATAAAAATCATTCAGAATCTCATTCCAATCCTAAAATAATAAAAAAACATCAATTTTAATTAATGATATTAATTCAAAAAGATTTCAAAATATAATTGATTTTGCATCAATAAATATTAAAGAGATAAGAAATTGTGAACTATTAATAAAAGAAAAAGATTATCATAAGGAGAAACAAATTCCAGGATATCAATGGGACAATGAACAATCAGAAGATGATCAAATACCATCGATTTTAAATTGGCTAAATACAAATATTCCATTACCAAATGAGAAAAATAATAGTAACTTTGAATTGGTTTATAGAGATGTTCACCATCATTCAAATCTATTATATACATCAAGATATATTGAATTCTTACCATATTCATTGAATGGTACTGTATCATTAATAGTATGTCCACCAAATTTAAGATTATTTGATAAACAAATTCATATGATAATTGACGTTAAAAAACAATCGTCATTTCATCATCTTCAAAATCAAAGTGGTTCAAATTTAAGAAATTTCATTCAAATCTCAATTTGTCAATTATTAGCAACATCAACTCATGTTAAAGATAATAATCCAATTGTTTTACTATTAACTGATTTACATGATGTTTGGTATTTCTTTTGGTTTAGTAATGTTAATAATGTTTATACAAACTATAATAATAACAACAATGATTTTAATGATAGTTCAAATGAATTTAAAATTCCAAAAATATTTAAAAATTATAATAATGGTAATATTGAAATATCATTTACAAATACTACCAATAGAAATGAAGCAAAATTCTTAATAAATTTTATACTCTATAGGATATTCAATATTAGAGATCCAATTTATAAATGGAGTAGTTTTAAATTTAGTAGCTCTTTAAAAAAAATTTTAAATCCATTAGTTTTAGATCCAAATTATTATAAAAAATCTAGATCACCATCATCTTGTTCCTCTTCAATTTGGAAATTTGTTAAAAGATATTTAATACCATGCATATAACTATTAGTTAATAAAATTTAAAATTTTTTTTTTTTTTTTTTTTTCATCGGTGAATTTAGTACATATTTTTACTATTTTTTTTATTTTTTATTTTTTATTTGATCGTTTATTTTTCATCAATAGCTTTTTTATCAATTGGACAAACTTTATTAACTTTCAACCATTGATCTATGCACTAATAAAAGGAAAATTACATACGTTAATAAATCATATGACAATGAATTCAAAGAATTGATAGATTTTTTTTTTATACTTACAGTGACATGGAAAAAATGTTTACATGGTAGGGTTCTTACAGCCTCTCCAGGTTCCATTTCACAAAGACATATACAACAAGTTACATCTGTTGAGGGTTCGTTACTATTGTCATTATTTGGTGATGATGAGGTTGTAGTTGTACTAGTAGTAGTAGTTGTTGTTGTTGTTGTTTTTGGTTTGTTTAATGTATGTACAGGTAAATTTTGGATATCACTAGCAGTAGCACCCTTATTATTTATATTTTCATCTAATTGAAGTAATAATTCATAGTCGTTACTTGAAAAATCACGAGTCATTAGATTTATTTGCTCTTGACTAAGTCCTGATAAATGTTGTGTTTGGGGATGAAGATGACCACTACCAAATCTTCCTCTACCTCTAGGTATTGATGTAAATAAATTATTCAATTGATTAAAGGTAAGAGATTGAATCAAATGATTATAGCCCTCATTTTGTAAGTTTCTGTTTGATCTTTGTTGATTTATTTCCAGTCGTCTTTGTAAGATTTGCATTTGTTGTATATTATCCTGTTGCTCTCTATTTAATTGTTCTGCAAATCTTCTATCCATTTCAACTTGACGTTTAGCTTCTTGATTCTGTAAATCTGATTCACTTTTCCATCTTTTAGATGATGAATTTTTACTATTACTGTTATTGACACTTTCGCTTAAAGATAATGCAAACGCATAATCTTCTTCCTCTTGAGTTCTACCTGTTAAAGGTGGTGGTGAAATTGTTCTTACAGCTGTCGTTGATTTACTATTTGATATGTTTCTCCTATTTGTAGAACTATTATTGGTAGTGCTATTGTTCCCATTGGTGACGGAAGCAGTACCAATCCTTCTAATTGTATTATTACTGGATCTTGTTGGTAAAAATGAAAAACTACTATTGCTATTGTTATTATTATTATTATTATTATTGTTATTCCTATTTAAATTTGATGCATTTATAAATTGACTATTAAAAAGAATTCTATTATTATTATTATTACTATTATTATTATTATTATTATTATTGGAAAGAGATGATGTTTTCTTGAATTTCTTATGATTTATCTCAGCATTTTCATGATCTTCCTCCTTTCTTTTACCATTCTTTTTAATTTTAATAAGATCCTCTCTCTCTTCATCACTTTCAATAACAATTACACCTTTTTTTTCTGTGTTTGTATGTTTTGGTGTAGATGTTGTTGTTGTTGTTGTTGTTGTTGTGGTGGTGGTGGTGGAAGTTGGCTTTTCATTATTAGATTCACTTTTTGAAAAATCATTAAATAAATCCAAAAATTTATTTAATTCATATTCACTTTCTTTACTATTGTTATTATTATTTAATGTTGGTGTTGTTGTTGTTGTTGTTGTTGTTGAAGTTTTTGAGTTTTTCGTTGTTGTTTTATATGGTGGTGTAAATGATTTATTCTTATTCGTTTTGTTATTATTTTTTATTGGTGTTGATAAATCTATTGGGGTATTGTTGCTTATATCTCTTTCATCTTCGGTGTCGCTATTTTCAATATTATCATCATACGAAAAACTATTGTCATTGTTTATATTATTACTATTACCATAGTCTTCGTCTTCGTCGTGTTCTAAAATATATTCGTCGTCGCTGTCTGTTGTTGGTGTCTTATAACTATTGTTGGTTGGGAATGGATTCTTATATTTTTTCATCTTTTGCATTTTATATTATCAATACCTCTATCGTTTTAAATCATTTATCTAATTCTTTCTTACAACTAAAGGAAAGAAATATATAATATATAAAAAAAATAATAAAATAAATTAAAGAATTTTTTTTAAAAAAAAATAATAAAAAAAAATATAAAAAAAAAAAAAAAAAAAAAAAATTTAAAAATTAAAATTAAAATTCACAAAATATAAAAACCTATTTTAGTTTATTTTTTTTATTTATTTATTTTTAAAGTATTTTAGAAAAAAAAAACTTTTAAAAAAAATTTTAAAGAGCTATTTAATAAAAATTTAAATTAATTGTATTTTAATATTTATTCAAAACAAAATTTTTGAATTGAATCCTGTTTCACAATCAAAAAAACCACCACTGGCTCTACCATATAAAATATCATTTAATATTTTAAAAATCATTGACATGGTAGTGCCTACGCTTTTTTTATATTCTCTATTAAAATTAAAAAATGTTTTTTTATTCCAAAACTTTGTGAACCAACAATAACAAGTAATTTCAACTTCAACTCCATAGATATCTTAATAATAATTTTTTTCTAATATCTTTCCATATAAAAAAATTCCCAAATAAAAAAAAAACCTCCCACTTCAACAATACCTTGGATTATTAATTAATATATTTATTAAATGTAATATATTTTTTTAATAAATATGTAATTAATTGTAATCTTGAGTGAGAAAAAAAAAAATAGATAAAAAAAACAAAATTACTAAAAAAAAATAAAAAATGTGGTAATCTGTATTCAATTTTTAGAAATGAAGGAAACAAATTATAAATAAAATTGATTTTTTTTTTTCAACTATTTTTAATTAATGTTTATTATTATTTTGATGAACCAATTCTGATTTTGCCACGACGCCAGTTAATTTACCCTTATTTGTTACATATAGAATATTACCACCCAACATCATAAACATAAAAACAATCTTTCTAACTGGCATTGTTTCTTGAATTTGGAATGGTGAAGAATCAATAACTACCCAAGGATTTTGTAACTCCATTTGAACTAAATCAATTGTTGTTTCCTCTGAGATTATAGATTCATTATTAATTTCGTTATTATTTATATTATTATTATCATTATCATTATTCATATTATTTATAATATCGCTATAACTATTATTATTTCTTATATTATTTTGAACAATAATATTATTATTATTATTATTATTACTATTATTATTATTGCTGTCATTAATTGGAATATTTGGTATTAAATTATTATTTTCTTCATTATCAGAATCTGATAAAATATTCATTTCAATTGCTTCACTAACTAAAGAATTATTATAATTATTATTATTATTATTATTGATATTATTACTATCGCTATTATTAATGTTGTTATTATTATTATTATTATTATTATGATTATTATCATAATTATAATTATTATCATCATGAATATCAATACCATTATCAGATAAAGATAGTGGTGATTTAGAATAAGAATGTAAACGTTCATGATATGCAATTACCTCTTCCAAAGTTGTTGTAGAGATGGTACCAATTAATTGTAAATCATTATCAGAGGTTACAACGGGTATTGAATGTTCGTCTACTCTCTTTAAGAGATTTGAAATTTGGGATAGGGTTGTATTTTGACAGACATAGTAAAGATCACGTTTCATAACGTCACGAGCTATCAAACTATCGGATTTCGCCTTATAGAATGGTAGATATGGTAAATTCTTATTCTTTAAGAAACAATCGTAGATTGAATGATTCAATAGATTACCAATACCACATGAAAGTACCACACCCAACAATACAGGCACCATATAGGTTAAATCATTGGTTAACTCTAGAATGATCATTGCCGAACTCACAGTCCTAGTGGCACCACCACATAATGCAGCTGCACCAACCACTGCATAGCCAGTTGGATAGATCTCCTTTGAATTTGGGAATAACACCAACATAAGCTCACCAATGAATCTACCAACCGCCGAACCAATTGCAAACAATGGAATATAAATACCATAGGGAATTGGTAATGTGATAGAAACTGCTGTCAATACCAATTTAACAACCACATATAAAAAACATGCTAAAATAATGCCATGATTAAATGGCATTGAATCCGTCCAAACTGCTAACTCTTCCAATACTTCACTATTATCACTATCTGGTGTAGCCGTAAACATTGTATGAACTGCTGTTGCATGATCTAATCTTAAAAATTTCAATGGAAAACTTAAAATTGCTGTTGCTGCTGCTACAATTATAACTTCACCAAATGGTCTATTTTTTTTATAAAAATAATAATAATAATAATAAAATAAATATTTAAATTTAATATAAATTATTTATATAAACGTGTGTGTGGATGTGTGGGTGTGTTGGTGTATATTTTACATACGTTATTTTTTTAAAAAGTTCAGCATTATGTTTTTTCCAATTATAAATTTTAGTATATAAAGAAATGAATAGGGAAGCCAATAGACCACAAAGTACACCAAGTATAATGAAAGCTATTAATTGAGCACTTGCAAGATTTAGATCAGCGAAATGAGTACGAAAAGATTCCAATAGATCATTGGAAGGATTTGAAAGGAGGATTTTAATACCGACAGCACCGACAGTAGCAGTGAAAAATGCTCTCCAATAATTTGAAATTAAATAGAAAGTACCAGTGGCCTCAATTGAGAATAAGACACCACCAATTGGTGAACCAAATGTTGCGGCGACACCCAATGCACAACATGCCGCCAACAATTGTGAACGTTGTGTATCATTTTGAGCGATGGATTTAAATGGTTTAATGGAGAGTAATGTATTTGCCAATGTTGCACTAATGTGAATGTATGGTCCCTCCTTACCAATCGATAAACCACTACCATAGGAAAACAATAAACCAATGGTTTTCCATAACAATACCATTGGTGCCACAACGAATGGATTCCAAAATCCAGAGAATATCGATTTTAAATCGGGTATACCCGATCCAACTGCCGCTGGACATATCTTTTTAATAATGAAACAACTTCCCGTTGCCAATGCCACTGTCCATGCAATGAAACTAAGATATTGTAAGAAATAGTTCTCGGTTAATTCTATGAATGCATCCCTCCATGAGAATACAACATATTTAAATATTAAATCAACCGCTACCAAATAAATTGATCCCAATAATCCAACTGCCGCTAAAAATAACCATATATAGAAATTATTTAATCTTGCAAATTTTGCCCATGATATGGCTTGTCGAGAAATGCCACCCTGTTTAGATTTAAATCCAACAACATCTGCTTTTGGCATCACCAAATTAAATAAATCTGAATCCGATGAATTATTTTTAATTCTAGCTTTTTTATATCCATGTTTACTTGATATCCTATTAATTATTATTATTATTGTTATTATCAATTAATTATTAATTATTAGTAATTGTTAATTGTGTTAATTATTTATTGTTAGTTGTGTTAATTATTAATTTCAATAATAATAAATTAAAAATTTGAAAATAATTACATTTTTGAATATTTACTTGAACTCATTTTAATTTCTTTTTTTTTTTTTTTTACTAAGCACATGTAAAAAAAAAAAAAAATTTTAAAAAAAATAAATAAATATTTAAATTGTTTTTTTATTAATCAAAATCGAAACACATGAAAGTCTTCATGAAAATATTAATAATGTAATTGTTTGAAAAAAAAAAATTTAAAAAAAAATAAAAAAAATAAAAAAATAAAAAAATAAAAAAATAAAAAAAAATAAATTAAAAAAAAGCGATGTGGTTGTTTAGTTAGTTTTAAAAATTAATTTTTTTCTTTTTTTTATATTTTTTATTTGAAATTCATTTGTTTTTGGTGTATCTCTCTTTTTTTCAATTAGGAAAGCCAAGATTGATTTCCTGTTAGAAGTTAATTGTTGAAGTGAAATTTTATTTTTTATTTTTTTATTTAAAATATTACATAAAAAATGGATACTCGGTATAGACATATGTTTATATTTTATATATATATATATTATTTTATTTATTATTATTATTATTATTTTCTTTTATTTTTTTTCTTTTATTTTTTTTTCTTTATTTTTTCCTTTGTATAAATTTATTCATCAGATTTATTATCAGATTGATCTTTTTCTCTTGAGATTGAAATTGCTCTTGATCTTGGGGAATTATTATTTTGTAAAACCGATTTTAACCAATTCTTTGAGATATTTTCATCATTTTCCTTTTTTTGTTGTAAGATTTGAAGTTGAATTTGTTTAGCATGATACTGTTTCTTTTCAAAGGCTAAAGTTGATTCAGGTGTAGAATAAAGTTTCGAAGGTTCTAACTCACAAAAATCAAAGCAAAGTAATTCATTTATGAATTTATAATCCACAGATTTTCTAGCTGATTGCAAGTGTCTACTATAAATACAATTTGAAAAGTGAGCCAAGAATGATTTGAATTCATTGAAACCACCTGGTAACTCATTAATACTTCTAATCATTATGCATGGACGTAAATATGGTGCTTCAAATAATTGTGTTTCAATAATACCAGATGATGTTAATACTAATTGAGTTTCAAAATTATTATTATTATTATTATTATTATGTTTTTGTTGTTGTTGTGGTGATTGTTGTTGTAAAGATAATCTATTTGAAATTTGATCAACAAATGGTAAGAAAGGTGGTTCTTGAGAATGTTTAACAAAACAATCCTTTACGAAAACCCATTCAAACAAATTGAATTGTTCAGTGATGGTTGGTAGGGTTAGAGCTAAATCTAAGAATTTACAAGCAGCCAATACCAACTCACTTTGATCTGAATTGGAAAGGATTTCAATTAACTCTGTTATGATGATTGGCCAGAAGGAACGTAAATTTTGATGAGAGATCTTTACCAAGAGAACACGTAAACAAAAGAAAACTTGAAGATGAAGTGGTACAGCATTTGGAATTTTCAAAGCCTCGACGATTTTCTCTTGAATCAATGGTAATATTGAGAGGTATTGATTTTCATTACCACACCAAATGATGAAAGATAAACGTTTCAATTGTTTCGATCTATTTAGGTTCTCAGTGTCTTTACTTGTGAACATTGTCGATTGAGTAGTCCATGGTTTATGGAGTACTTTAGTGAAATCGGATAAAGCGGTTTTATCACAAATCATCGTTGAATTTATGAATTTACTAGCTTGTTCCAATGTTCTTAAATCCGATTTAAATAGATCTTGATCATAGAATAACTCCATAACATCCTTTTTAATGGATTTCAAATTATATGGATACTCTGAGAGTGAAGCGAATAAACAAGTGGTATAATATGTGTTGTTTTCACGATTTATATCGGTTTTCGATTTCAAATAAGGAACTAAACAATGCAAAGAGTTTGCTAAAATCGTTGCAATCTTTTCTTTATCATCAAAAACTGCGTCCAATAATGGTGCCAATAATGATGACAATGCGATCAATGCTTTCAAACTAACATGGGATTTTAATCTATTGGCTTCTTTCTTCAACTTGGTTGGTGCAATTAATGTTGATTCCGATTCACCACCCGATGATGATCTATTTCTTGGGTTACTACTATTATTACTACTACTACTATTTACATTTGAATCATCAACGATACTTGTACCACTTGATGTATATTGTGATGGTATATATCCACCTTCTGTGAATGCTCTTAAATCCATTGAAATTGGTCTAGGTTGTGGTTGTGGTTGTGGTTGTTGTTGTTGTTGTTGTTGTTGTTGTTGTTGTTGTTGCTGTTGTTGCTGTGAACCTAAAGAAAGTGGTGATGAATTACCTGATAATGTTGGAGTATTTGAACTATTGTTACCAGCAATAAGATTATTTATTGCATTTGGATCTTGTGGTGAGGAAGTTGTGGTGCTGGTGGTGGTAGCAATTTGTTGTGGAGCATTACTATTTGTAGTTGGTGGTATATATAGGGTTGAGATATCACTAAAACCTTTACCAGAGATTAAGAAACATGGCTCAATGATCTTTGGTAACAATTCTTGTAACTCACGTTTATTGATTTTAGAACGCATTAAATTCTTTGTCTTTTCATCTGGCGTTAACTTTTTAACATAGGTATTGATGATTGATAATTGTGAGACGAATGTCATTGGATTTGAACTATGAAGTGATTCTCTAACAAAAGAAAGGAAAGAAGATGATACACCATCGAATTGACTGCTATACTCTTCAATGAATCTAAATACGAAATCATAGAGAGAACTCTCTTTCATCGTTAGCCTATGAATGATATTCTTTGGTGGTTTAGCTTTCTCTTGTAATCTAATATTCGTTAGAATTTGATAGGCAGCATTAAACATTGATTCCTCTTTAACTGGCTCTAAACTACCAATTATCTCCATAATTACTTTTCTATTTTGAATTGCTTCTTGTTCTTTTGTAATTACTCCAACATTACCACTACCACTACCACTACCACTACCACTACCACCGCCACTGATACCTGATAAATTATTATTACTAATACTACTAGTTAGAGGTGTAGTGGAAGTGACTTCATTTCTTTGCCACAATTCAACCATAGCCTCAATGAATTGTTGTGGATATTTTGTCATGAATGGATCAAGTATATGAATGATTAAATCTTGAATTGCAAATTTATTATGAGTATCGGAAGAGACATCGGTAGACATTGAGATCTTTGTGGAGGTTGAAGATTTTGGTTGACCCCAAATCTTGAGGAATGGTTGGAATACGTCTGCCAACACGTTGAATATATCTTTTCTAACATGACCAATTGGTGTCAACGATACAAGATTATCGATATCACTTGTAAAAACATCCTTTACAAAATCTGTGAAAATTTTAACACCCAAAGCACCACCACGACTAGTTGAACCTGTACCACCACCATGGTGGTGATGATGATGATGATGATCGGTACCATCTTGACCACTATTATCAAAAGAGGTGATGGGCTCTAAAATTGAAATATTAAAGATATAGGTTAAACTCTTTAGAATTACAATGATATCACGCGATGTTAAACTATCATAAAGGGATCTACTATCGAAAGATCCTAAAATATCACGTAAACAATTTACAATTGTTGTTACAACCGATGAAAGATTTGATGAATTTGACATTCTTGGCAAACAAAAAGTTATAAAATCTAACCAATAGAATCTAATATTGAATCTAGTGGATGGTTGAATTAATCCAACAACTGTGGTTTGTAAAAACATTTGTGATTGTGTTATTGATGTTAAAGAGGTTAATCCCAATGGCTGATTATTCTGATTATTATTATTATTGATATTGTTATTTTCATTATTAGAACCACCACCACCAGGTGATAATGATAGAGTTGGAGAACTATTTACACTGTTATTTGTACTTGTTTGACCATTATTATTTGAATCAATTAAAACTATCGATCTTAACAAAGATAATAAATGAACTTGCAATACCATATTTGAAGTTGAAACTGCTTGTGCCAAATTTTGTAAGATTGGATCTTGAATCGACTGAGCAATCTCTTGAGCCTTTATTGGTTGAATGGAAGTTTTAACCAATAAAAACTGAAGGAATTCTGCAGCACAAATTTGGACCACTTCATTTTGTGATACAAATGTTTTACTATCACTAGTTTGATGGTCTGCAATGGATCCAACTTGACCTTGAATAAATCTTAGTGAAACCACTACTAATAGATCAATATAACTATTCGTTGGTATAAATAGAAAATCTGATGATGTTTCTGTCGTTATATTATTATTATTATTATTATTATTATTATTATTGTTGTTGTTTATATTATTGTTATTTGTATTTTTATTACCGCTACTAAAACCGCTATATGTGTTATTATTCGTATTCGTATTCGTATTCGTATTTGTATTTATATTATATTTCGAAGTTGACTCTCTAAAACTTGAAGTTTGTAAATCATTTAAAGATATTATATCTTTTGAGATCGGTTTTTCAATTACATGTTGAATGAATAATTTAAAATCACATTCTATTATTGTTTTTAAGATTTTAAAGACATAGATAACTCTACGAGTATCATAGATAGTTTGATAGGTATTATTGAAACGAATCGTTGATTTATCCAATAGAATTTTCAATAGTGGATCCAAAATACGCTCAGCCCTTGAAATTGAATCTGCCAACCATGTATGACCGGTTAATCTAATGATTGGTTGATCGTTACAAAGTGAATCCAACATTAGGAACAATGTATTTGAGAAAGGTAATGATGAATTACCCAACTCACCAGTTAATCTCCAAAGCAATGCAAACTTTTGATAACCCTCGGTACGATTGATTAAATTTGAATCCAACATTGCATCTGCAATAACACTACTGGTGCCATCTTCATTCAACTCACGTAACAATGTGAATAGAGATGCCACACGATAATGAATTGCACTATATATTGGATCCAACAATGACCATAGTTTCTTGGCTAAACGATGGAAATGATCGGGGGTTATAATATTCTTAAATGATCTACTCATTACCATATCACCATGTTTATTTGCTAAACTAATGAATGTTTTTATGGCCAAACAACTTATAAAAGGATTTTCACTCTCACAAAATTCAAACACTGGATAAAACCATTTCGGTGCCGACTCTAATGTTGGTGATTGTTGTTGTGGTGATGTCGACAAGCCTGCATTCGATTGTCCAACCTTAAATTGTGAAATTAATCCAACCAACATTTGAAATGATAAATCTAAAATTACAAAAATATCTGAATTTGCAAAATAAATTGAATTCATACTATTATTATTATTATTATTACTACTACTACTATTTATATTGGTAATGTTAATATTATTACCACTTGATAAGGAAAATTGTTGAGGTGATGAAATATTTAATTGTTGTAGAGATTGAGTGGTTTGTTGATGTTGTTGCTGTTGTTGTTGTTGTTGTTGTTGTTGCTGCTGCTGTTGTAATTGTTTTTGAACATAATCAGAAATTTTTAAGAAATAATCCTGATAAGAATCTATGGCCGTAACTAAGAAATTTAAAGAGGAAGGAGAGTCAACGATGATTTTACCAGTGATTTTCAAGAGTAATTGAGTATATTGAATGATTAATTGATGATCTTGAATTGCAACGATATGAGACATTGAGTTGATCATTGTTCTCAATAATGATGGTAAATAACTTAATTGTACCTCCTCTGTTGATAATGGCATAATATCTAAAATACACTCAACCAATTTAACCGATTCAATTGAACTCATTTTACCATTTGTACCACATTCCAACAATTGGCTAAACAATTCCCAAATTGCACTATGATCAGAGATAGTCTCCAACAAATCATCAGTATACTTTATAACATCCTTACTAAATGAATAACCATCTTTAAATGTAAAGATATACTTTAAAATGTCTGGTAAAATATCCTTAATAATGATTTGAAATTCCTCTTTTTGGAAAAAGAATATTAAAATTTTAAAGGGTAAAATAATTTCATTACTACCAATACCCGAATTTAATGTGCTACCAAAATATGTTACTGCTCCTGTTGCTGTACCATTTGAATCTATATTACATGTTTGTGTTGTTTGTGACGATGATGATGATGATGATGATGATGATGATGATGATGATTGTTGCTGTTGTTGTTGTTGTTGGGATGATTGTGATGATGATGATTGTTGTTGTTGTGAATCTAATAATGCCTGTTGTTCTAAATATTCAAAAAATTCTAAAGTATTTCTAAAGAAAGATTTTAAAGCGTTAATAGTTGGTTGTTTAGCGTGGTGTTCAAAATATTTTGGATCATATGATTTTGTGTGTGATGGGTCACTATCACCTAATAACCAAGTATACAATCTCTTATTCAATGACATATCCTTATTAGTAACGACCATAATAGCTGATTTTACAATGGTCTCTGTTGCCTCTGCTGAAAATACATTTCCACTCAATGAGAAATTAACTGTAATCAATTCCAATATATTTCTTTGTACTAGTATACTCTTATCAGATAATGAGTTTATAATCGCTTGTGTTACCAATGTATCTTTTTCTGGTAAATACATAACTAAGGAAATAATTAATTAATATATTTGCAATATGCGTTTAGTTATATATATATCTCTATCTATCATTGATGGTGAGAACTTACTTTGATTTGAGGCATCAACATTTTTTGGTAAACGTAATAATAAATAATTTAAAGTTGCTAAACGATTATATGGTGTTGTAATTAAAGTTTTCCAAAGTGCTTGATAGAATAGAGTTGTTGAAGTTGATTGACATAAACCATCTAATAACTTTTTAACTTGTTCGAATGCCTCACCTTGACCCTCCTCTAAACCAGGTAAAATCGATGATACGACTCCATTTAAACATGATATTAATCTTAGACCTAATGTCAAAATATATTTCTCATAGAGTGATACTATCTTTACTCTAACATCTGTACTTGCCAAATGAAACAATGGGAATAAACCAGTTGCGTAAATTGCAATATCTTTTGATAATCTTTCTTGCTATTTAATTAAAAAATATGTTATATAATGGTTCAATTAGTACTCACATATATATATATATATATATATATGTGTGTGTGGAATAGTGTTATTATTATTATTATGACTTACACCAATTCTTGAAAATATTAATTCATAAGTTTCTAATGCTTTCATATGACAACCACTTGGTAATGATGGGTTTAAACATTGGGATAATCTTTTGGATACCATCAATTTATGTTGAATGTATGTTGATTTTGGGTACTTTTCAAATACTTTTGCAAACTTTGCTAAACATTTTACGAAATCTGCCCATTCTGTAGACTTTGAGAATTGTAATAATACTGAATTTATATCCTCATTGAAATGTTTGTTTTTTGGGTCATTTGAAATGTCTTTATGTTTTTATGTGTATTTTTTTTAAAAAAAATAAAAAAAAAAAAAAGGAATGATATGTCGTCAATAATATAGAATACAATTATTTAAAAAAAATATTAATAATT
>JH723064.1:6784-16784 GCA_000277465.1 Dictyostelium intermedium | reverse complement strand
TTCAAATGGGTACATCATCAGTTATTGATGCAATTGAACAATCAATTTCAACAATGAAAGTTGGTCAAGAAGCTGAAATCGTTACCACTCAAAGATATGCATTTGGTAAATTGGGTTTACCACCTTTTATACCTCCAAATGTTTCGGTTATCTATAAAATTAAATTATTATCTTATAAATTAAAACCAAATGTAAATTAATAATTTATTATTTATTATTATTATTATTATTAATATATTTATTAACAATTTTTTATTTTTTTAAAAAAAAAAAAAAAAGGAATTTTACAAATTTTGAATCACTTATTAATAAATCAAAAGAAGAAAAAGAGATTGGTAATCAATTTTTTCAAAAGGGTAGCTATAAGAAAGCAATTCGACATTATGTAAAGAGTATTTGGATATTGAATGATCCAGAACAAACATTGGGATTAAATGAAATGGAGAATAAATTATTAAAGGATACATTGATTATTTTATATTTAAATTTAGCATCTTGTAATATTAGATTAAAAGATGGTAAAAGAGGTATAAGCAATTGTGAAAAGATATTGGAATTGGGTGGTAATACAACTGCAAAATTTTATTATCGTATGGGTCAAGCCTATTCTTTAAATAAACAATATGATTCTGCCAAAAGATGTTTAGTTCAAGCAATTCGTTTGGAACCAAATGATAAATTATTAAGAGATGAATTAGAAACTATTAAAAAATTACAAGAAGAAAATAATAAATAAATAAATAAATAAAAAAAATGAAAAACACTCATAATAGGTAATAAATAAATCCCCATGTACATTTTTGTGAAATAAAAATAAAAGAAATTCGATAATAATATAAAAAGAGAGGTTTTTGTTATTGCTTGTTGTTTTTGTTGTTATTGTTGTTGTTGTTGTTGTTGTTGTTGTTGTTGTTGTTGTTGTTGTGTGAAATTATCACCTATTGTTATTAATTTATTTGTGTTAATTGTTATTTTTTATTTTTATTTTTATTTTATTTTTTATTTTTCTTTCTTTTTTTAAAACATTTCTTCTTCAATATCTTGTTCAACAGAGATTGTAGCAGAGGTAGTTGAGGTGGTAAAATCTAAATCGACAAGATCGGAAAGGTTTGATTTTTGAGATGATTCAGTGTTGTTTTCATTTGACTTGGTTGGAATAGTATCAAAATCAAAATCTAAATCAAATTTTGATGGAGTTGAATTCAAGAAACTACTGGATTCTTGTTTTGATTCATCTTCTTCTTTTTCTGTTTGTTGTTCTTCTACTTGACTGCTATTATTATCATCATCATTACCTAAAAGATCATTGATAATTTCTTGTCTTTCTTTTTCTTCAACAACTGGTTCTTTTTCTTCTTCTTCTTCTTCTTGTTTTGGTTCATCAATAATTGGCTCAACTTTTTCATCACTTTCAATATTTTCAACGATGGATTCTTCTTGGTTTGGCTCGTCAATAACTAATTCTTCGTTTTCTTCTTTTTCTTCTTCATTAATAACAGACTCTTCTTGTTTTGGTTCATCATCATCAACAATCAATTCTTCCTTTTCTTCTTTTTCTTCATTTTCTTTTTTAACAACAATTTCTTCTTCGATATCCTCTTGTTTTGATTCATCATCTTCTTTTTCCTCTTCAACAACTTCTTGTTTTATTTGTTCAATGTCATCTTTTGGTTGTTCTGGCTCTTCAGTAACAACTTGTTGTTCGTTTTCAGTAGAATCAGATATTATAACTTCATCAATAAATTTCTCCTCATCGATTTGTTTTTGTTGTTCTTCTTTTTCTTGTTCTGGTTCATCGATTTGTTTTTCTTCTTCTTCTTCTTCCTCTTCTTGTTCGACAACGACTTCTTTTTCATTGTCATTGTTACTACCAACGGATTCAGTTTCATAAACTTCTTCTTTAAGTGGTTCATCGATTGATTTGGTTTCATTCTCTCTTTCTCTTGATGAATTTGATTCAAGATCTGATTCTATATCATCGAATTTAATATCATCTTGGTCAAATTTAAAATCATCCATTGAACGGTCGATTTCGATACTTTGAATTGGTTCAACATTAGTTTCTTTGAGTTCAGAGTCTTCCTTTTCTTCTTCAATAACTTTTTCCTCTTTTTCTTCTTTTTCTTCTTCCTCATCATTTTTTAAATCTGCTTCAACTTTGACCTCTTCTTCTTCTTCTTCTTCTCCTTTTTCTTCTTCGACTTTAACATCTTCTTCGACTTTTACATCTTCTTCAACTTTTACATCTTCTTCAACTTTTACGTCTTCTTCAACTTCTTTAACGTCTTCTTCGACTTTTTCTTCATCTTCAACTTTTTCTTGAACACCTTCAAGTTTTTCCTCTTCAACCTTTTCTTCAGCTTCGGTTTTTTCTTCAGCTTCAAGTCTTTCTTCGATCTTTACATCCTCAACCTTTTCCTCTTCAATGGTTTGTTCTTCCTTTTTTTCTTCAACGATTGGATCAACTTTAAGTTCTTCTTTTGTTGGTTCTTCTTTTGATTGACTTTCAATTTTAATTGGCTTTGATGACAAATCAGTTGATGATTTCTTTTTATCATCAACTTTTTTCAATGGTGATGATGATGTACTAGTGAGTTTGGTTGGAGTTGCGGTTTTAGTTGGAGTTGCGGTTTTAGTTGGAGTTGCAGTTTTAGTTGGAGTTGACACTTTTGAGACAGAGCCTATTGGTTTGGTTGGTGTAGTGGTGGAAGTTGGTTTAGTTGGTGTTGAGGTTTTACTAGTGGTGGTGGTAATAGTTGATGTGGCTGGTTTCTTTACAACTGATGTAGTTGGTTTTGGTGATGGTGACGAGGTACTAGTAGTGGTAGTGGTGGTTGAGGTGAGTTTAGTTTTTGAGTCAGTCTTTTTTAAATTGGATGATGATGAGGATGATGCTAATGGTGCTGGTTTTGAAGCAGTTGTAGTGGTGGTAGAGGTAGTGGTTGATGTAGCTGGCTTCTTTGTAACTGTAGCAGTTGGTTTTGAAACTGGTGCAGTAGTTGGTTTGGTGGTGGTGGTGGTGGTGGTTGTTGTTGGTTTTGGTGCTGATGGTTTGGATGAACCTGGATTTGGTTTTGCAATTGTTGTGGTTGTAGTTGGTTTGGTTGTTGTTGTTGTTGTTGTGGTTGGTTTTGGTGTAGTGGTTGTAGTGGTTGTTGGCTTAATAGCTACTGGTTTAACTGTGGTTGGTTTTGGGGTAGTGGTTGTTGTTGTTGGTTTGGTTGTTGTTGTTGGTGGTTTGGATGGTGAGGATGTTGAAGATGTTGATGTAGTTAATTTTCCATTTGATGTTGGTTTTGTTGTTGTTGTTGTTGTTGGTTTGGATGTGCTTGAAGTAGTTGGAGTTTTTGTAGATTTTTGAACGATATCTTCATATTTTTGTTGTAAGTCAGAATTTTGAGATTCAAGATTTTTTATTGATAAAATAAGATCTTGATTATCTTTCAATGCTGCCTCTAATTTTGCTTTGTACTCCTCTATCGTTTTTTTTTAAAAAAAAAAAAGTATACCAAAATATTAATATATGATATTATATAATATTTTTTTTAAAAGTATTTTTTTTTTTTTTTTTTTTTTTTTTCATATGTGTGGTGTGGGAATGATATGTTTTAATTCAGATAAATCATTGCTTTGTTTTATTTTATTTTCCCCTTTTTTGTTTCTAATTATATATAGAAAAAAATTTACCTAATTCTTTTTGAAGATCAATATTTGCACCATCTCTATTCTCAATCATTTTCCTTTTAAAACAATATATTTTTTAATATAATAAAAGTGTGTGTATAATACAATTTTATAACCAATAAAAAAAAAAAGAAAAAAAATAAGAAAAATAATACTAATTATAACAACAAAAAAACAAAATAAAATAAAAAAACAAAACAAAACAAAAACAAAAATGGCAAAAAAACAAAAAAAATGAAAAAAATTAAAATGAAACTGACAGTTTGTTTATTTGAAAAAAATTAAAAAATTAAAATTTTTTTTCAGTCAATTCTCAAATTATTTTCTTTTTTTTTTGAACATAAATTATTTGATTCTCCAAAAATAAAAGATTTTTTTTTTTTTTTTTTTATATTTTATTAGATCATGCAAGTAAAAAATAAAATAAAATAAATAACAAAAGAAATAAAAAAAAAGTAAATTTAATTTAATTTTTGAAAAAAAAAAAAAGTCAAAGAAAAAAAAAATCAAAAAAAAGTCAACTAAAAAAAAAAAAAGAAATCGCAATCTTTTATTTTTATTTTTACTTTTTTTTTTATTAAAATAAAAAAAATTAATGATTGAAGTTTGTAGTGCCATCAGAAACAGCATCAACTTCAGAGGTTGCATTTTCATTTATCGTTGATCCAATTTCAGGTATTACAAAACCATTTTGAGTATCTCTACCCTCGATTCCACTTTCACCCAAATCTTTATTTTTTTCAACCATCACTCTTTTTATAAATAATAGGGATATCACTATTATTATCACCAATGATGGTAATAAAACAATTGGGATTATCATTATTTTATTAAAACCACTATTACCACTTCCATTAATTTCACTATCATCACTTATATTATTATAATTATTGTTTTTATTATTATTGATGTCATTACTGTTTTCACTATAGTTGTTATTTCCCATATTAGCACCACCACCACCACCACCACTATTGGTTTTTAAATCATCTATTTCTATATAGTTTAAAAAACAATCTGTACAATTATAATCATCATTTATTTTTTCAGAAATCATATTTATAGATCTGTTTTTTATTGATTTTAAAACTTTAACTTTGATATTATTATCATTACCTTCAGATAATACTTTTGAATCAAATAATGAATAACTGTCGATGTCAATATCGATCTTTAAATCAGAAGCAGATATAGATGCAAAGAATAGTTCAATTGGTATTGATATGTTTCTTAAAGTGAGATGATTCATATTCTCAATACGTAAGAAATCAATATGTTCAATATCTTTTGAAACTACATTGTTTGGTGTGACATTTACATTTTCAATATAGATTGAATAAAAATCATTATCATTTTGATATGAATGATCGATTTCACTAGTAATCTTAAAAAGATAATGAATATCATAATCACTTTTTATAATTTTATTATCATTGAAATTGATTGAATTAATTCTTGTATTATTTGGTGAATTCTTTGTATTACTAATGACTCTATAAAATGCAGGGAATGAACTATTCTCTATTGTAATATTTTCCAATTCAGAATTTGAATTATATGAATCAATGATTGGATGATATTTCATTGTTATATTATTGAATTTTGTATTTGTAACTTTAAAGTTAAAACCATTATTATGAGCCACCAAATAATTTTTTGAAATCATATTTTCAAATCTACAATAATTAATTTCCATTTCATTAAAACCATAAATAAAAAATGTTGCATTACTTTCTTTAAAATTATTTTTAAAATTACAATTACTAATAATATTTTTAATTGATGTGTCCTCATAATATGGGTATGAAAAAAAAATATTAATGTATTCTCTGTTGTAATATTTGATATTCTTGAAATGGTTGTTTTAATGTTTTTATATTTTTCATTATATAATGAAGATAAAGGATGAGAAGAAGAAGAAGAAGAAGAAGGAGAAGAAGAAGAAGAAGAAGAAGAAGAAGATGATGATGATGAAGTGGGTGGTTGTGGTGGTGGTGGGGATGTAACATTTGTTGATTTATAATTTAGAATTGAAATACATTTTAACCAATTTATAAATTTAATATTATATAAATTTAATCTTGTTAGATTAGTTTTATCATCGTCATCATTATCTTCATTATCACATCTATTAACTCCATTGGGATAATGTGTAAAATTTAAAAATAAATTTGTTGAATTTGATCCATCAATTGTTAATATTGAATTTGTTTGATTTTCAACTTTAATTTCAAAATAACAATAGTTTTCAATAAGGATTGTTTCGTCATTTTTTATAAAAATAATTTCATTTTTCCAATTAAAATTTTTATTTATTAAAAATATTAATGATAAATTCTTTAGTTTTTGTTGATTTTCTCTACTATTATTAAATAATTGTTTTGACCTTTGGTTCGCATCATAAAATGTTTTACAGGGTGGGTAAATTATAGAGGTACTTTTAATTAGTTCATTTGTTTGATTATTTTTAGTAATCTCTATCGATCCACCACATTCATAATTATTATAATTTATTTTTGAATTAAAATCTATTGAAATAATTATTTCAAAACAATTTGAATAGTTTTTTATAAAAATTATAAAAATAATAAAAAAAATTTTAAAATTGACCATAATAGTTTTTTATTTAAAAAAAAAAGATAGAAAATAAAAAAAATTATTTTAAATTATATACGGAAAAAAAAAAAAAAATTAATAAAGGGGTGTGGTAAATAATTAAATAATTATAAAAAACAATTAATTGTTTAGTTTCTCAATAATTAAGGATAAAAACACACATCCCAGGGGTTTTAAGTTTTTTTTTTTTTTTATTAAATTATTTTCATTAATTATTTTTTTTTAATATTTTATTTTATTTTTTCCTTAAAATGAACAATAGAGTTTTTGACTAAATTGAACTAAAATTGTTTTTATGATAAACATAAGAATTATTCTAACGATCAAAAGTTGTGGTGTCATCAGAGACTGCATCTATTTCAGAGGTTGCATTTTCATTAACCATTGATGTTATATCTGTCATAGTTAAACCATCCTGGGTATCCATACCCCCAATTCCACATTCACAATTCTCCAAAGTTTTATTTTTTTCAATAACTGCTCTTTTTCTTAGAAATAAAAATGTGGACAAAAAAATTATTACTATTAATGGTAATAAAACAATAGGAACAATCATTATTTTATTAAACCTACTTCTACTAGAAGGTTCAGAACTATTAACACCTGTTTCATTTGTTATACTATCATCACCTAATTTACCATAGGTGTTATTATTATTACTATTATTGTAGTTTACATTACTCTGTAAATATTTAACATTTTCAGTAGTATCACTTCCATTAACATTTATTTCTATATACTCTATTAAACAATCAATACATTTACTATTTTCTTTTATTCTATGAGCGACAATTTTAAAATCCTTCATTTTTGAGTGTAAAACATTTACTTTAATTGAATTATTAATTCCTTCTGAAAAAACATTTGAATTAAATAATGAATAACTATTGTTAACAAGTTTTATCTTTAAATTTGATGATACTATTGATGTTGAAAAAAATTCATTTGGTAACAAAATGTTATTTAATGTTAAAAAATTCATTTTAAAAACATGTAAAAAATCAATGTTTTTAATAAAATTTAAAACTAAATTATTTGGGTTAACAATAATATTATCTAAATTAATTGAATTGTACAATTCATTATTTAATAAATTTGAATGATTAATATTACTTGAAATTTTAAAAAGAAAACTTTTATTATCATTAAAGTGACCTTTAATAATATTTAGAGAAAATAATATATTATTGATTCTTGTTGTTGTACTTGGTATATTTGATTCGTATATACTTTGATAAAATGAAGGGAATGAACATTTTTCAACAGTTAACTTTTCAAGTTGTGAATATTGGGTATTATATAATTCAATAATTGGTGATTTAATTGTAGTGATATTAATAAACTTTGTATTGGTAACTTTAAAGTTTAATCCATCATTATTTAAAATGAAATTGTGATTGGAAATCATATTTTCAAATGTGCAATAATTAATTTCAATTTCATTATTACTAAATATAAAATTATAATCACTATTATCATTATAATTATTTTTAAAGTTACAATTTGTAATTAAATTTTTTATTGGGACTTTTTCATTATATGAATTTGAATGTAAAAATAATAAAACATTCTCTGTGCTAATATTTGAAATTTTTGAGACAACTGTTTTCCTATATTTTGAAGGTGATGATGATGAGGTTGATAAAAAATAATTTTCATTATTTTGAATTGATATACATCTTTGCCAATTTATAAAATTAATATTATATAAATTTAGTATGTTCAAATTATTTTTATCATCACATGTAATAATGCTATGTGAATAATGTGTAAAATTTAAAAAGTAATCTGTTGAATTTGATCCATCAATAGTTAATATTGAGTTTGGTTCATTTTCAACTTTAATTTCAAAATAACAATAAATTTCAATAGAGATTATTTCATCATTTTTTATATAGATGATTTCATTTTCCCAATTGAAATTATTATTTATTAAAAAAATTAATGAAAAATTGTTTTGTTTTTGTTGACTTTCTTTACTATTATTAAATAATTGTTTTGATCTTTGGTTCGCATCATAAAATGTTTTACAGGGTGGATAAAGTATAGAAGTATTATGAATTAATTCATTGGTTTTGTTATTTTTAATAAATTCTATCGACCCACCACATTCATAATTATAATAATTAATTTTTGAATTAAAATCTATTGAAATAATTATATCTATACAATTTATATAATTTTTTAAAAAAATTATAAAAATAATTAAATAATGTTTAAAGATATTTAATTTCCCCATGAGGATATAATTTTTTTTTAACTTCTTCTAATAATATAGTTTTTATATATATTTAAATAATATTTTTTTTTATAAAAAACTAAATAAAAAAAAATAACCCACAAACTTTTAAAATTTTTTTATTTTTTGTGTTTCTTTATTCATAAAGATAATACCCAAAAAATTGGGAAGAAAGAGTATTTTTTTTTTATTTTTATCTTTTTTTTTTTTAATATTTACTTCTATCGTCATTCTTTTTCCTCTTTTTAATTTTTATGACAATGATTTTTTTATGATTTCAATGCTAATTTTAGTTGGATAGAAATTAGATTGAGATTTTTCTTTGAATTTGTTTTAATCCCATTTTTTTTTTTTTAAAAAAAAAAACAAATCCCACATCTTTCTCCAAAAAAAGGATTTTTTTTTCTAATTTTTGAAGTTTTTTTTATATCTTGGTGATAACTTTTAGGATTTAGAAATCTGTCAATAATCTTCTATGTTAATCATTCTCTATTGTTTTTTTTATAATTTAAAAAAAAAAATTTTAATTTTTATGTTGTCTTTAATTGAAGTTGAAGTTTATAAAGGCAAATAAATAATTAAAATTTCTAAAAAGCCACCTCAATAAAAAGAAACTTTTTGAAACCTTAAAATTATATAGTTTAAAAAAAAGAAAATTTTTTTTTTTTTTTATTGCTATAAATTAATTTTTAATGTCTAAATAAATAAATAATTTCAAAGTTCTTTTTTTTTTTTTTTTTTCTTGTTCGTTTACATAAATTTACAGTTTTTATTTGATAAACCACCATAAAAAGGTAATCCTATTTTCTTTTTACTTTTTGTTGAATTTTGTTTTATCATTGTCATACTTTCATACCTTTTTGTTACAAGATCAGATGTTAAAGTAGAAATTGAGGAATCAACTTGAAGTATATCTTTTGAAGAAATTTCTGAAAAGAGACAGTCAAAATTCTCTGCAAACTCTTCACCTTGGCTATAGGTTATTTCTCTTTCTTCTTTTAAATCATTCTTATTGCCAATTAACAAAATTGATCTATAGTTACAATGATTGAATTTATTAATTTTCTCATAGACTTCTTTTAATTTTTTTGATGATGACAGTTTAGTAATATCATAAACCAAAATAAACCCATGACATTCTTTAATGAGATCTTCAATTGATAGATTTGAATTTTGTTCTGTAGTATGTTGTTGTTGTTGTTGTTCAAATTTTATGAATTTATAGTCGATAATATCAAGCATATATTTACTATTTTCATGATAGACAATTTGTTTAAATGATTTTATCTCTTCTTCTTCTATATTCTCTTTTTCTTTCTCTTCTTTAGGTTTTTCTTTATTTTTATTTATTGTTCCAAATTTATTTTCATTTCTTAAAAATTAAAAATTATTTAATAATAGATTGTTAAAATTTGATGTTTTTTTTTTTAATATAATGAAAAAAAAAAAAAATCTTTTATT
>AJWI01003080.1:0-22834 GCA_000277465.1 Dictyostelium intermedium | reverse complement strand
AAAAAAAAAAATTAATAAATTAATGAAGAAAAAAAAAAATAAAAAATAAAAATAAAATTTTTTTATAATAAAAAAAACTATAAATGTGTTTCTTATAAAAACTGAGAAGAGTTTAATTAAATCAAAGAAAAATAAAAAAAAAAGAAAAAACAAAAAGTATTAAGATCTAGATTATTCTTTTTTTTGATGATTTTATTAAATTTTATTTATTTTCAATTTAATTTTTTTTTTTTTTTTATTTTTGGCACTAAAAAAGAATAATCTGATTTCGCTTAAAATAAAAACACAAAAAAACAAAAAAAAGTTTGTTTTTTTTGTGAATTTTAAAAATAATTTTTATAAATAATTGTTTATTATAATAATTATATAAATATATCAATTTATTTAATTAAATAATTATTGACAATGAGGTCTCATATTGATAATATATATAAGGGTAATGACTGGGTGGTAATTTTTTTTTTTTTTTTATTACTATTGTTTTTAAAATTAAAAATTAAAATTTTAAAAATTAAAAAAAAAAAAAAAAAAAAAAAAGTAATAAATAGTTTGTTTATTTTACAAATTAATTTGTTATAGATTTTCACACACATATTTTTTCCTATTCACACTATAATTTCAACACACTTATCCATGTGAATAAAAAAAAAAAAAAAATAAAATTTAAATAAATAATAATAAAAAAAAAAAATCATATTCCTCACACATACAACCACTCTCAATACTATAATTAGTAGTAGATATTATTTACACTATAATATAAAAATTTTGAATGTGTCTATGTACTGTTTTGAAAAATAATATTTGAAATATTATCAGTATTACAATAAAATTTTTTAGATTAAATAATAAAAATATAATAAAATATAAAATGTATGTATTACAAAATATAAAAAAAAAGTAAAAATTAATATTTACTCTTTGATACTAATTTTTATATCATTTTATGTGTATTTTTTTTTTTTTTAGAATAAAATATAAATTATATATATATAAATATATATATAGTTTATTCTATATATATTTATAAAAATATTAAAATTTTTTAATAATAATAGTAATAATAATGGTATCAAAAATATTACCAGGATTATTAAAAAAAATATTGGGTAATTATATTGAAGGATTGGATACATTGTCAATACCATGGTGGAAAGGACAAATTGTTTTAGAGAATTTAAAATTCAAAAAAGAATTATTCTCATCCAATGAATTACCATTTGAATTGTTAAGTGGAGTAATTAAACGAGTTGTAATTACAATACCAATTATACATTTTTTAAAAGATCCTATAGTGGTTAATATCGATGGAATATTCCTATTATTTGGGCCCAAAGATATTGTAAATACATTTAGTAGTTATCGTAATAGTAGTAATGAAAAAAACAACAATAGTAAAGATACTGATGGTGGTGGTATTTTGAACGATTCAACAACAACAACAAAGAATACATCAACGAATAATGATGAATTTTTTAAAAAACCAAATTTAACAAAAGAAGAATTAAAAAAAATTCAAATTCAAATTGATAAGGAACAATCAAAAGAATCAAATGATGGATATTCAGCTGATAGTGAAAGTTTTAAATTTAGGATGATAAAGAAACTTTTAAAATGTATTAGAATTCAATTGAATAATCTTCATATTTGTTATCAAGATGATTCAACATCACCAGGTGAAATATTTTCAGTTGGCGTTACATTGGAATCATTTACATTTCAAACCACCGATTCACAATGGGTACCATTATCAAAAAATACATCAGTTCATCAACAACAACAACCAACATTCAATCCATATGGTGGATCACAACAACAACAACAACAACAACAACAACAACAACAACAACAGCAGCAACAACAACAAACAGAAATAAATTATGAAAATGATAGTGAACATAATCCATTTATGACAAATCAAAATAAATATAATAATGAAGGATCATCGTCAACATCAACATCAACATCAAATTATAATATTGATTTAAAAAACCCTAATATCAATATTCCAACATTAAATTTAAATGATAATCATATGGATTCAGACTCATTCACAAACGGTACAGTACCAAATATTAATGGTGGTGGTGGTGGCGGTGGTGGAACAACAACACCATCATCACCAAAAAGTGAACAACAATCAGGACAAATAGTTGACCAAATTATAACATATAAATTAGCAAGTATTTTTAATTTTTCAATTTATTGGGATTCACAATTTGGAAAGACAAGAATGGTTACACCAGAGGATATGGATGTATTGTTAATGCACTCTATACCAAGACAAAAAGCAAAGATTAAACATAAATATATACTTCAACCTATCAGTGGATTTTTAAAGATTTGTTTAACTGAAGATTCCATTGAAAGTGTTAATAAAGAGGGTGTAATCAATTCAATCGCAAACAATTTCAATGTTTCAATTGGATTAAAACAAATTGAATTCCAACTATTGGATATTCAATATAGAGATATGTTAAATTTGTTATCGTTTTATCAAGATTGGCGTAGGGTTTTAAGATATCATAAGTTTAGACCACATTGCAGGGTTAAAGGAAATTCTAGAGTTTGGTGGCATTTTGCATTTCGTTCAATCATTTCCGATTTTAGAGCAAAGAAAACCGAAATGACTTGGAAAGAAATTGAAGATTCTAAAAGGATTAGGGAATGTTATATTAAACTCTATTCAGAGAAATTCATAAAGGGAAAATTGGGTAGATTGGATCAAAATCTTATTGATGAAATTGAGAAAAAAGTAACCTACGAAGATATTGTACTATTTAGAACCATTGCTGAAAAAGATTTAAAAGTTACAAAAAGAAAAGATTTAGATCAGTTCACTGAGAGTTCGGGTTGGTGGTTAGGTGGTTGGTTAGGATTTCAACATCACCATCAAAATAGTACTCACGATAAAATCACATTAACCAATGAGGAACTAACATTCTTAGAACGTTATTTAAAAGTTAATCTAAAAGTATTGGCTGGTAAACCTCATTCATCAGTATCATTGATTTTCTTTTTAAATGTCAAACGACTATCGGTTTCAATATTGGATTGGCAAGAAAATCACACGATCGTACCGTTGGCAAATATCGACATTGTTGAGGTTAACTTACAAATGGAGCAATCTCACAATACAAAATTAAAATTCTCTGCAGAGTCTTTGGATATTTTCGATAGATGTTCACCAAATACCAAATTTGAAAATATCATATTAGAGAAATCAAGATTTAATTCTTCAAATATTAATCCAGATAATAGTGGTAGTAGTATTGGTTCATTTATTATTGATCGTCAAATTTCAAATTATGAATTTTTTAATGGTATATATACTGGTGGTGGTGGTAGTAGTAGTGGTGGTCAAAAGAAATTCATTGACATATCAATTATATTAAACCCACCAGAAGATACAACCGATTATTTCATTTATTTTAAATTGGAACCATTTTATTTCATAAATTCAAAACCATTCGTTGATACAATGATACCATTCTTTACACATGCAAATCAAGAAGCATTGGATCGTTTGAAATATTCATTCATAAAGAAAATTAAAATACTTCAGGAGTATTTAATCAATGAATTGAAGCATTTAATAAGAAATCAAAAAGTTGCCGACATTAAATTGGATATAGCAATACCGGGTTTAGTATTTCCAGAATCATATGACCGTGAGGATACAATGGTATTGGTTTGTAATATGGGTAATTTAATATTAAAAACCCAACCTCACAATAGTGAATGGGATTCAATGGATTTCTCCGAAATCAATGAACAAGATGAGACCGATGAAATATTTGTTCGTTATTGTAATCTATTAAAAGATAGAGTAAAATGGTGGTCAGATCATTGTCCAATTAAAAAAATCAATGAACCAATTGAAAAACAAAGTTATATTAAAAACTATGTTCAACAGCATCGTCAAACAATTCAAAATCTTGGTAGTAGTAGTAATATTCATAACAACTATGAGGATGAAAGTAAATATCCAGAATCGGATGATATCGATGATAGTAAGGTCGAAAAAGAAGGATTTGATAGTGGTGATACCGATTGGAATAAAGTATCAGTCAATATTAACAATGCTCAGTTTTATGATGGAATTGTTTTAACCATTAGCGATATCTATGTGAAAGTTTGTGATTGTACTCAAATTAATAATTTTAACTTTCTCGTATCACCTTTTAGTTTGGATATATTTTTAGAGTTATGTTCTAGACCTTACGATTTAAAATTACCACAAATTAAATGTAAGGCAGAATTATCTGAATTGAATTTACAAGTTTCTGATAAGGAGCTATATGAAATTGCAAAGATCGTTGGTAAAAATGGTATATTGGAATACTTTATGGATATAGATAGAAAATCATCAAAAGAATTGGCAGATATGTATGAAATTGTTCAAGTCAAAAAACCAAAGAAAAAATCATTCGAAGTTCAATTCTCCCTATTCTCTGATACAAAATCAATTTTAAATTCAAGAAAACGTACAAAAGAAAGATTAATTAAAACCACGTTACTAAGATTCTTTTTCACTAGTAATGCAATTAATATGAAATTGAATTATTTGGATTCTTGTACTCTATCATTAAAAATGGATCAAATTCGTTGTAGAAGTTTAGTAAAATTTATGCAAATGAATATTCAATTCGATATTTCATCAATTGAAGTTAAAGATTCAAATTCAATAACACCAGTGTTATCAATTTTCCCATACCATTCAAATAATAATAATAATAACAACAACAACAATAATAAAACTGAATGTTTAAATGAATTTCCAATTTCGATTACCGCAAAATCAATTAGTAAAAATTCATTAGATTATGATTATATTGATTTTGTATTAACTCTAACAACTCAATATATTAGAATTAATTTCCCAAAAGAATGTGTAATGGCATTGATTGCGATCATTGGTACTGTTGTTACCAACACTACGAATTTCTATGAAACCAAGAAATCGATTCTAACAGTTGAAGGTTCATTCTATCAAGGTAGAGTTGGTCAATTTACTCAATCGAATAATATTAGTAGTACTACAACTTCACCTCGTTATCATCATCATCATTCACAACAAAATCATCACCATAAAAAGCAAAATCGTCATAGATTATCAACAAGATTAGAAACCAATGAATTTGATCCAAATGATTTGAAATCTAAAATCACCATTAATATACCAAGTTTTGGTTTTACACTCAGTACAATTGAAAATGATTTGGTTTCATTCCAATTTGAAGATATTTCAATTGATGGTATTTTCCAATTACCTTTGATAGATTGCGAATTAAAAGTTAGAGATATGAAATTCATTGATTATACAGGTTCAGATGGTCCTTATCCATATATGTTGGTTACGCAAAAATCACAATCACCAATGGTTCCCGTGGTTAGAATGCATTTAGTTTGCCATTCGAATAGTAAAACTCAAGAATGGGGATTTTCACGTTTAATCAATATTGCAGTTGGTAAAATTCAGATAACTTTCCTCTTTCAAACTATAAATTTAATTCGGTTATTCATTCATGACATCTCTTCCTCCTTGAAAGAATATTGCCCATTCCTATTTAAAGTTATGGCAATTGTTGATGATAGTGGTGGTACAACAACTTCAACAAAAGAAAAAAATAAAGAAAACAATAACGGAGATAACGATAACAATAGTGATAGTAGCGAGAGTAGTAATAGTAGTGGTAATGATAATAGTAATGAAAATATTGATTTAAATTCTCCAGTAGTGGAACTTGTTAAAAAGAAAAAGAATTTAACAAATTTAGAGATCGAAATCGATAATAATGTTGTAATACTTCCAAAGAATAGTAGATCTAGATCAGCAATTAGATTCAGTGTTGGAAGGATATTGTTAGGGTTAGATCAAATGGATCCAACAATTGATGCAGTATTCGTGAAAATCTATGGTATCAATATGGCATCGAAATATGAAGATTCAATTGATCCAATCATTTCAGATCCAATTAAAATGGATATTAGATTCATTCATATGTTTGAAACCTCTCTAAAAGATAAATCTATTGAAGTAATTATAAAAATTGATAAAATTCATTTAAAGCTATCTCAATATCAATACAATTTACTCTATAACACCTATCAACAAAATATAAATCAATCGGTTGTACCTGCACCACCATCAAATTCATATTCAAACATTGAAAGAAAAGATATTTTATTGGATATTAGATTGGAATTTAAAGATTTCGTTGAATTAAATTTAGAAGATGAGAAAACCAATGATACAAGATTCTTTTCAATGTTGATTCAACGTCCAGTAATTAGTAGCTCAGTTTGGAATAATGGCGATTCAGACTTTGTGGTTAAAACTACGGGTATTAGTGTGCGTGATAAAAATAAATTGGTTGTAGTACCAAATGGATTCCAAGAGATGATTAATATTACTCCCTATGATTTAGATGTACCAATTAAGAATATAATCAACCAATCGATTAATGAAGTTTTCTTTGATATTGTTAAAATGAATATCGACGATAATGGTATAGACATAAAAATCACCATAGAGTATCTAAGTATCTTTTTCGATTTACCTTGGGTATCCAAACTAATAACATTCTTGTCACCAATTATGGATGCTGATTATATTTGTAACCCCTCAACTACAACATCTTCATCAATAAATTTTAATACTCATTTATTACCACCACCACCACCACCACCAATTTCCTTAAATAAATCTGGTGTAAATATAAATCAACATCAACAACAACAACAACAACAACAACAACAGCACGATGGCATAGATTCAAGGTTTAATAAAGATTGGAAAATATTTTTAAAGGTTGAAGTATCTGCTAGGAATGCAAATATTATGGTTGGTGACTTAAGTAATAAAAACGATTTAGTATTATTAATGAATTCATCTCTATTGATTAATTCACAGTTTGGTACTGAAGGATTAATGAAAATCATATTGGATTATGAGTGTATAAAAGGTTTAATTGGTAATAAAACAAAGGATCCAATGTATTCTAATGTCGCTGCAAGTGCTGCTACAATGTCTTTCATATCTGGTAGTAATCGTGACTTGGGTGCTCAAAAGAATACAACTCATTATCTTTGGAAAGAGTTAAAGAAATCTTCAAAGTTATTTTTAGAAACATTTAAAACAAATATTCAAGTTTGTTTAGTACCTGAAGGTAATCAATTCTATTTCTGTGAATTGAATGATCTTTCATTGGTATTTTCTGGCAAAGCATATAAATATTTATTAGATATCTACGAATGTGTTTCTGATATAATCTATGGGGTTAGTAAATCTAAAGATATTACCAATGATAATTTAGTTCAAAAGCATAGTCGTTCCTCATCAATTAGCACAGACTTACCCATACCAATTAATTTGAGAAGAAGTTCTGTAATATCAACAAACCACCATAATTTAATTCAACAACAACAACAACAGAGTAATAATAATAATCAAGCAAGTGGTAGTTCCAATAATACAGTTTATAATAAAAGTGTACCAAATGTTCATGATAAAACAAAGAATCAATTCTATCAAATTAAAACTAGATCGGTTGAAATGTTAAGAGCTCATCAAACAAGAGTATCTGAAAAGTATCAAGCATCATTACCATCAAATGGTAGAATACTTGAAACTGATGAAGAGAATGAAAATGGAGAGCATACATTTACAAGCAGTGATGATGAAGATGAAGACATTGGTGAGGGATTCTCATTGGAGCATAGTACCTCAAGTGCACCAACTTCAAGATCAAACTATAACAATATAAATGAACCAGCGATTGATATAAAGAGTAGTAAAAAACCGGATAATTCAAATATGGTTACAAAGATTCAATTCTCACAAATTTCAATTTCAATTAAAAATTTAAACATTATTATTATGGACGATCTTAGTAAACATAAAATGAATACACCAATTTTCAATATGAAATTAAATTATGGATTTATGAAAGCAATTTTAAAGACTACCAGAATTGAAGTTGAATTCGATTCCGTATTCCAAATGAACTATTTCAATAATAGAATTGCATATTGGGAGCCATTCATTGAGCCTTGGTTATTTAAATCAATGATGACATTGGGTAAAGAGTTATCAATAGATGTTTACAGTACAGATTTATTGAATATCAATTTCACCATTCCATTAATGGATAATATTAGTCTTTTCCTTAGAACCTATAGTAAGGAGTTTGGATATCCATTCAATTTAATTTGTGCACCAGTGGATGATAATAGTAGTAACAATGGAAAGAAAAATCATTCGAATCGTCATTCATTAATTGGTCAAATCAAGAAAATCAAAGAGAAAAAGACCAAAGCATCGTATTCACCATTTTTCATTAGAAATAGAACGGGATCTCGTTTAAGATATAGATTAGAAACTCAAGATGGTAAACCAGTTGCTGGCGTGAACCATCAAATCGAAGGTTCAGTTCGTGTTGTAAACATTGAAAACTATGGATTGTTTTTTGAATTAGACTCTGGAGATTGCTCGCCAATTAAATTCCTACCTGATGTTCAAATTAATTTAGAAACTTTTAGTCAGTTGGTACTTGCAGTCGAATTGTTAGGTGTTGAAAAATCAATTTCAATTCCATTGGATAAAATTAAAATCTACGATTATCAAGTTTATTTGGATAGTTCAACTAGTACCAAACTTTTTGCAAACATTGGTATTAAAAATGGCACTAAATTAATCACCATTCAATTCCCAATCGTTTTAAAGAATGTTACATCATTCCCAATCGATATTGCAACTGTAACTAGTGGATTTGGTGATACACAAATGCCAAATTACTCAACTACAATCAGAGTAGGTCAAGCAAGAGCCCCACTACCAATTAATCGTATGAGAAATGTTCAAATCAAATTTAAACCATCAGGTGATCAATATAAATGGAGTACTGAAGCACTAGATGTGAACAATGTTATAGAGGGTGAAGATAAATTCTCTTGTATCTTAAAGAATGGTGAAAAGATTTACTATATTAAAGGTTACATTTTCAAAAAGAATGAATGTTTTATCATTAAACTATGTCATATGTTAAAGGTTAAGAACCTTTTACCATATCCAATTCAATTTAAATTGAAATCACCCATTGAAAATATACCGTTATTAAAACGTGAAACCCAAGCGACCGTTCAAGATCAAGAGAAAACTGAAGTCTATGAAATTCCACTATTGGATAAATTCAAAATTCAAGTTAGAATTGCTGATAAAGATGGTACATTTGAAAAGAGTGAATGGAGTGAAATCCGTTCAATCGTTGAACGTGAAGATAACAATGAAATTGGTGTAATAACAATCTCTGATTCCAATAATCTAATTGTTGATTATCTTCATTTAAATGTTGAATTTGAATCTTTCAAAGGTGAGAAAAAAATTGTTTTCTATAATCAATATTGGATTTTCAATAAGAGTGGTCTAAATTTATTCTGTAAAAAATCTTATCATTCAAAAGATTACTCAGAGAGCCAAACTCATTTCAATCATCCACTTCAAAATTCAAATGATAGTACTATTAAATCATCTGATGCAATTGTGGTTCCACCAGATCAATGGTATTCTCACCAATTGGTTAAAGAATCACCATTATTATTCTCTTTTAAGAAATTGAAAGATATGGAGAATTCATTAAGAATTAGGGTTGGCGATTCAAAGTGGTCTCATAAGATATCGATTGCTGCAATTGGTGACCGTGGTACAATTGTAATTGACTCATCAGAGAAAAGACATTCAAGATCCTATCATTTAGGCTTATCGGTTGATTTGGCACCTAATTTAAAAACAAAAATCGTTGTATTTACACCCAGATTTGTATTCCATAATCTTTTCTCATATAGTATTCTTGTTCAACAATGTGGTGCAAATACAGATTCAACCATAATTAGAATACCACCATCTTGCTCAGTTCCATTTTACTATTTCATCAATAACACTGGTGAGTCTTCTAAACCCACATTGAAATTTAAAATCGACTATCCAGAATTCAATTGGTCCGCTCCATTTTCAATTCAAACTTTTTCAGATTTTACTTTCAATGTATTTAACAACAACAACAACAATGAGAATGATAAACAACCTGAGATTCATTGTAATCCATATATTAGAATTAAAACTTGTTTAGAGGTTGCAACAATTTTAGTAATGATTTCAGAATTAAAAGAACCACCATATAGAATTTTAAACAATACAAAGTATCAACTCTCTATTCAACAGAAAAAAGTTGGTAAAGTTTTAACGGTTGAGCCATCTTCATCAATACCTTATGTTTGGGACTTACCATTAGAAGATCATGATTTAGAAGTTCTTGTACATGTTTCTCCAAATCAATCTGAGAAGGCATCTTACAAGATGGATAAAATCAAAACCTTTAGACCAATGGAATTTAATGATGATCACAATCCTGTGGTTATTAAAGCAATTGTAGAAGCTGATGAATCAACTCGTGTACTTACTTTATCCGATAAAACATCATTCCAAGTAAGCAAATATGAAGAGGAGAATCTACGTCAATCATTTAGAATTCATTTCACTGGTATTGGTATATCTGTTATAAATGCAAATCCAACTGAACTACTCTATGTTTCAATTCATGATATCCTTTGTGAATATTTCATTAGTAGTTTCCTTCAAAAGTTAGAGATGAAGATCACCAATATCCAAGTCGATAATCAATTATCAAAAGTTACACCCTACAGCCATCCGGTTTTATTGTTTGCCGATAATTTATTACCAAATGCACCATTCTTGCAAGCTAGAATCGTTAGGTCAATGAAAATGAAAAATATTGATTATTATCATCACGTCTCTTTGAAAATGCAAGAACTAAACATTAAAGTTGAAGAGAAATTCCTCTATGTACTATTGGATTTCTTCAATAGCTTAGATTTCTCATTTTGGACGGGTAATAAAAAGACAAAGAATACACTACACAATATGGATATGTTAACTCCAATGTATAATGACGACATTGGTGAAGGATTTATTGATGAAATGGTGGCTCGTGCCTTACCTTCAATCTATGGTAAGAAAATGTATTTCGAATCATTGGATATCGAACCAATTAGTATGTTTTTGACATTTGATCTTTCAAATAAATCTGGTTCAATCGCTAGTTTAGAACAAGCTCCAATGGTTAAGGCTTTTAGAAGAATTGGTTTCGTTATTGTTAGTTTCCAACATGCCCATATATTTTTACATGGTTTTTCATTATCACATGCATTTGGATCGAATGAAGAATTGTTAGCACCAATTTTCAACCATTATTTTAGTGAAGGTTTATCTGAAGTATATAAAATTTTGGGTGCATTCAATTTGTTTGGTAATCCCGTTGGGTTGGTTACAAATTTTGGAATTGGTTTCAAAGAATTCTTTGTTAGCATGGGCAAAGGTTTGGTTGGAAACAGTTTTACAGATTCTTTTGGTCAAGGTTCAAAGAGTTTAGCAAAACATTCAGTATATGGTATCTTTGATTCTGGTGCAAAATTGACAGGTTCAGCTGGCAAAGTACTATCAACTCTCTCAATGGATCAACGTTATATTTTAGAGAGACAATATATCATTGGTGAATCTCCAAACACTTTTATGCAAGGTTTAATATTAGGTGGTAGAGCTGCAAAAACCGCTGTTTACCGTGGTTTCTCTGGTTTCGTTAGATTGCCCTATGAAGGTGGTAAAGAAGCAGGTCCAAAAGGTGTTTTCAAAGGCATTGGTAAAGGAACAGCCGGTCTTGTATTGAAACCAATTGCAGCCGGTTTTGACTTTGCATCAAAAGTTTCTGAAGGTATTAAAAATTCAACTCAATTAAGTATAGATAGAAAGAGAATTAGATTCCCACGTCCACTCTTTAGTGATTCACCTTTGGAAACATATGACTCTGCCGAAAGCTATGGTCACTTTTTATTCCTTACATATATTATCACTGCAGGTAAACTCAGAAGAATATCAGCAGATCAAATTAATTTACCATTGATGGAAGTGGTTTCAAAGGATGAAAAATATGTCTCACATTTAATCTATAAAAATAGAAAAACCATTCTCTTTACAAACAAAAGAATAATCTATCTTTACGATACCGATGGTTTTAGAACAAAATTCGATATAAAGTATACAAGAATTCATGGTGTCTCTGAAAAATCCGATCATATTGACATAAAAATCGATAAAAAACATAAACTATCGTTCCTTTACAATGAAAAGAATAAGAAGATAGACTATAGAATAAAATGTACTGGCGAAGAGAAATCATATATCTTTTATAGAATAATAGAAATGATTAAAACCTATAAACCATTTGCTGAAGAAGAATTGACTATCAATGGTTTAAAGTCAGATCCAACTACAATGATTCCAATACCACCACCACCTCCACCACCTCAACCATTATTACAACAACAACCTTTGGTTTATGGGTCAAACACTCAACAACCAATTCAATATTTCAATGGAAATCAAGCAAGTGGTAGTGGTAGAACTATTCAACCAATTATTTTCACAAATGATACTGGCCCAATGAGAAATGATCTAAACCCAATACTTGAGAATTTATTAGCACAACAACCAAATAAGAATATGGAGATTCCAATTTGGATTTCACAGGGTTTCAATCCTCCAAAACCACCAGATACTTTAATTCCACAAAGATTTAGAGATCCAAATCTAATCAATCAAACCAATTATTACCAAGCTTCAAATTCTGGTTATGTTTATTCCCAACCTCCATTATATGATCAATATGGCAATCCCATTCCTCCACCACCGCCACCACCAGCCCACCCATTAGCTATTGAACGCCCAATAACAACAACAACCACTACTACCACAACTCCTTATATTTCATCTCAAACCACTACCCATACAACACCATATTCAACTGAAACTCCTCAATCTGTAGTACTAAAAGACGATATTTCAAAAGCAATCCAAACTCCCTCTACAAGCTCTGTTAAAAAATTAAAAACTCCTCATCATTATAATGTAAGATTTGAACCATCAAGTAGTTTGGGTCCTCAAGATTTTGATATCCATACAATTCGCCTACAAAATCAGCAATACAATCATAGTGGAGGCGTCACACCACCAACAACCACAACTACAACTACGACGATTCCACCCTCTAATCAACGTCAACCATTACAACACCAATTCTCAAGTAACTCAATTATTGAAACTCCAAGATATAAAAGTATGGCAAAACAACAACAACAACAACAACAACAGCAATTACTTCGACAACAACCACCTCCACCCCCACCTCCATTACCATCAAATAAATTATCATTAACTCCAAGTGGTGGAAACTTTAATTATAGTGATAAATTTGAAATGGCATTAAATACAATTATCCAAATTCAAAAAATACAATCCCAACAAATGTCATCACTTCAAAAGAACCAAAGGGATTTACAAAAACTATTATTTCAACAACAAACAACAGAATTTGATACATTGAGAAATCAACAAGAACAAATTCAAAATATTATATCACAATATCATCCCTTAAGTCCATCAAAAGCCTCTTTAGTTTCAAAATTATCAAATGATCCTGAACCAACAAATAATACTGATGTGGTTTCCCCTCCAACTGGTGGTGCTTCAAAATTAAAAAAAAAATAAATAAATAAATAAATAAAAAAATTAAAATAATACCATGCCACAATTCATATAAATAAATATTATTACATTTTTTTTATTTTAAATAAGTATTAATTTGACCTTTTAGAGTTTTATATTGTTCTTCAATCATATTTTGGAATTCTTGAAGTTGAACAGAAATTATACTACGAGATAAACGAAGAGTGAAACCACAATAAATAATGAATTTTTCCATTGCTTTCTTTAATTGGTCCACATGATCTGGATTGAAACTATTGATTGTTTTTGGAGAAAGGAAGATTTCACAAATTTTCAAAGGACCTTCGTTAACCATTGGGAAGACACTACCCTGAAGGATTTGATGAAGTAAATTGATTCTTGGTGGGTTTGTATCCAATTGTTCCTTTAGTTTTATACATCTTCCACGAATTAACTCTATAGCATTTTCAATTGGTGATAGGATGATTTCACGTTTTGAAACCACCTCTAAACGATTCTTTACATAAGGGAAAGCCAATTCGACAGAGAAAATAGTTTTCTTTTTCTGTTGTTTACTCATATCATCTTGAATAGCCTTACCTTCGACACTGAATGGTACTTCACTGATGAACTGAGAGATATTGAAATATTGGTCAAATTGAGACAATGAAACGTCGACAGCCGATGATTGTTGTTGTGGGTCAACGATATAAGGGTCAACTGATACGATTTGAATATGAACTTTCTCTGGATCTAAAGAATCCTTGTCTACCTTTGCATTGGATAAAACTATGATCTCTTCCTCTTGGCCAAATTTCTCTTGAAGGTTATTTTTAATTTGATTTTGAAGTACACTAATATTACATTTATGAGGTTTTTTATATATATATTCTTTGCCATCCATTTGCTCATCTGAAAACTTTTTACCAAAGAAACCAACACGATAGAATCTGGCATAGATACGAGTTTCCTTATTCTTTTCGCCTAATTCAACACAAACCTTTTGACAATTTGCCAAACTTGTTGAGAGTGATTTATAGTCTTTCTTGGTTTTATGAATTTTTGAAATGAGTGAATGAATTTCAATTGCCAATTCATAACGATTACCCATCATTAAGTATTCAATGGCTTTTTCTAATAGCTCAACGACATAAGGTAATGACCAAATATTTGATTGAAAGAGAGCACCACTATCTTTTTGATCGAATGTTGGTAATAATAACTCTGACTTTATATTTGGACAAATCGATAAGAAATCCGACTCTAAGATATCATTAAACTTGTTAGTTTGAATTAAATAACGAGAGATTAAATAGGCGCAATGAACTAAACATTGTGATGCTTCATCGAAATTTTCATTCTCACTATGAATCTTTGAAAGATTCTCTAACCAAGTTAAACGTAGATTTGGAGATTCAAAGTAACTATTTGAGATTCTAAAGTACATTTCACTGACCAACTCTGGATCATTCTTATTTTGATTGATAGTGTGGGAATATTTCATTAGGGTGTCAATTCTATTTAACATTTCCTCGACTTGATTAATGAATACACTATCACCATTCTCTTGTTGAGTAACTAATTTTCTAACTTTCATGAGGAAACTACTAAGGTTATAACTATTTTCCAATTTAATTTCACCAACCAATCTGGAGATTGCGACGGTTGATTGAATTTTCATCTTTGAGATATCCTTTGTTGATTGGAAATTCTTTAGGAGTAACAAATAAAATAATGATGCTGATTCATCCAATAAGTCAGTCATATTAATTGATCTGAGGAGATCATAGGTTACAATTTCACAATAAGAGTTATTTAAATTTTGGAATAATAGAGTTGGATAGTTTGGAACCAAGTAATCCTTAAAGATAGTATAGATTAATCTTAACATTTCAACACCGGAAATGGAGGAGCATTTTTGAAGGATGTTGATAATGATATCCAATAGAATGATATTTGATTGCATTTGATCCTCATTGAAATCGTCAAGAATATATTTGGAGATTTCAATCGATAGAATTGCAATCTCAAAGATGGATGGTTCATCTTTGAAACTTTCCAATGACATCATCATAAGGTTCAATAGGTTGGTTTGATGTTTTTGTGTCTCTTTTGTGAACCACATTCTCAATAGATCTCTACTACAATATTGAAGGATCCAAATGAAAACAGTTAGCCACTCTTGAACTTCTTTAGCCTCCAATTGATGTTTTATGATTGAATAATGTTCAACGATCATTAAAACATATGGGAAATAAATGCTTGCAACTTTTTCTCTAATCTCTGGTGCTTGATATCTTGGGTCATAGTGGTGTTTCTTTATTAATTGTTTCAAAGTTTGAATGGCTTGATTTCTTGTGGCCAATTTATTATGTTTCAAACAACCCTCTACCTCGGTAATTAATAACACCGATAGGAAATGACGTTTAAAGAATTTCAAATTCAAATCTGAAACCGATTCTAAAGTTTTGAATAACATTGGGAAATTCAATGGAATATAATGATCATAATCGGTGGTAATCTTCAAGAAATTGAATTTAATGGTGACCATTGTTAGATCTTCATTGGTTGGATCAATTCTGGTTATATAGTTATATATGAGATTAAAAAGGAATCCTCTATCAATCAATGGGAATAAATTATTAATGAAATAAGGGAATTTCATAAAGAATTCCCAACTTTGAACCAACATTCCACCATCCGATTGTGATGGTATTAACATCAACACCAATTTATTAAGATTCTCTAAAAACTCTATCTTGAATCTATTCTCTCTACCCAAGTCTGTATCCAATTTACCGGTTGGTTGTAATGATAGAGCCATTGATTTTGTCATAATATCCAAAAGGAACCAATTTAAACGGAAATCTTTTACATAGACACCAGAGTTTATTGAGTTCACCCATTGTCTACATAATTCCTCGTATAGATGTTTCGAGTCTGGTACATAATCAAAGAGATACTCAGAGTAGTATGTCAATAGTCTAGATTTCTCTGTTCCTGCTTTTTTCTCTTGGAAGCCATCGACAATCTTAATTACGTGTAGTATGGAATTGAAAGCTTGTGATGCGACTTCATTAGCACTTGTACACATAATTTGAAAGAGTTGATTTAAAATCGATGGGAAAAACTGTACACAAGTTACACGATCAATCTTTAGAATTGATTTAACTTCATTGCTACCACCACCTTTAAAGAATGAATCTAAACATGGATCTTGAGTGATTACACTCGATACCAACTTTGTTCTAAAGGTGAAAACTGGCATCTTTTCTTTTTTAGAGGTTTCAGGATTAACAAACTTTGGTGAAAGATTGTTCATATCGGATGAAATTGCCGCACAATAATAATCGTCCTTTATGAAGTGAATACCACCTTGATTACCCGATGGTCCCATAGATAGTTGACATAATGGTACGGCACAATAACCAATTGAAGTTTTAACATCCTTCTTTGCATGAATATTAATATGGAAGAAAGTGAATAGCAAATGTTGACTAGTTATTTTCATTGGTAGTTTAATTTTAAACTCATCAGAGAAATGAGGTCTTTTATCATGAAAACTAACACAACTGAAAGCACAATAATCCAATGGTGGATAGGGTGTGGTTGGTGATGGACCTGGTAAACCTGGTGCAGGCAATGTTATAGTATCCCAAAGACCAGCAGGTATATTGGGTGCAGTATTTGGATAAACACATTTCAATGATTTCAAACATGAAATGTCGTCAATTAGTTGAACTTGAATTTGAATATTTGGATTCTTATACTTTATGAAAACATTCTCTGGATAGATGTAAAGGTTATTAACATACTCAACAAATGGATAGGGTGTCTCTGAAAAATCTTGAATCTCTCTAATTAAATTTGGTTTCCTAATGTTTGTATCAATTGGTAACAATGGTACCAATGATGGACTAACACGACCTCTTAAATCCTCTTCAGACTCTTTGGAGAGAATGGACATTGTGAAAGAACCTGGAATTTGGGATTTTAATTTCTTTAGATCCTTATCAACCAATAACATCTCACAAATAGTTCTATCGGTTAAATTTGGCGTACATGGTATTAGATTTACAATCTCAATGGTGTTGGTGATCTTTGTATTGATTCCAATTGGTGTCGATGTTAAAGATGATGATGAACCAGACTGATGATTCATAAATGAACTTCTTCTTCTATGTCCTAAATGAAGTGGTAATGGTGGTGGTTGTGGTATTGATAATGTTGATGCACCTTGTTGTGTTGGTGATAATGTTTGATTTGGTGATAATGGTGGTGGTGGTGGTGTAGTTGATATATTATCACCACTACCATTATTACCATTACTACTACTATTTACACTATTTAATGGTGGTGATACTGGCATTGGTGGTAATGCTAATTGTTGATCATCTACTGTTGTATTCAATGAATTGATTTGTTGTATTAATTGCTGTTTTAATTGTGATGGTGAAATTTGATTTGTTAACATTGATGGTGGAGGTGGTGGTGGTAATTGAATCGATGGAGGAGAATTCACCGTTGTATTCTCTGTAACTGGAACATTATTAAAATTAGACAACAATGATAAATTGTTTAAAGAGTTTTGAGTTGATAAAGTTGGAATTTTATCGGCTGATGTTGAAGGTGATGAGGAATTTGCCGCCGATAATAATGAGGATGGTGATAATGGTGTCGATGTTAAATTCATTGAACTTGGTGTTGAACTTAATGTTGGACGATGGAAAACTGGATAAGCAGCCCAAACGAATGGTTGTAAAATTTGACCACTATTTCCATCACTACTACCCCAACTTTGGCATTTCTCTGATATCTCACATTTAAATTGTGCCAATAATGCATCATTCTTTTTCTTATCCTTTATATGATCCTTATAGTATGGTTTTATATCCTTTTCAATATCACCTCTAAATATGTGATGAACTCTAAGTATAAAATAAATATTTGGATGATATTTATTTAAATTAAATTTACATTTCTTTTGATTTGACCAACCACTTAATAAATCCTATAGGATTTGAGAGAAAAGTATAAGTATATATATAAATTAATATTTGATAAAAATATAAATAAATAAATGAAATAAAAAAATAACTTACCTCATTAATTTTTAAAGAATCTAATAATGATTTCGAATTTAAATGAAAATTAAAAGATTCAGTTATACGTTCTTTTTTATCTAAATCGACAATGTAAAGACTACAAAAGAAAGGTTCAACATCTAAAGAGAATTTTAAATCTTGAACTTCACATAATAATTCTAAACCAGTTCTTTCGGGTATTAATTCTTTTAATGGATCTGTAAAATGCTGTTGTTGATGTAATTGTAATCCACTACCATGGGTGGTTCCATTTGTAGAAGACCTATTACCACCACGATATGTCATAGAGCCATCACTACCACTACTTAAATTTGGTGATGTCATTGATGGTGTTGATGATGCTGAAGAATATGATGTGGCTGATGGTAAAATTGAATTATAATTTAACTCTCTAGAGGAAAGTTGTTTACCCGCTGTAAATAATTTACTTGAAATGCCTAAACCACCACCACCACCACTTAATCCATTGGAAGAGGATAATGAACATGATAAATCTGAAGAGCTACTACTATTTGAAATGCCTAAACTACTGCCACTACCACCAAATTTAATTGATGGTTTTCTTTGATTTGGTGATTGTAACATTGAAGATTTAGTCTCAACGATCAAGTAATCCTTATAGAATCCATCTATTAGTTCACGTACATGATATTCCAAACCACTAGTGACGATACCAATGGTCGGTGAGAAAATGGTTCTTGGTATCTTTTCTTGTTTACGTACTACCACCTCACCAACGGGGAATCTTAGTGGTTCCAATATATTTTCATACTCTTTTTCATACTCTGTCTCAAAATCATTCCATTTCATTCGTGTTGGTGTCAATGAACTATTGCCATTGATTGCATTACCATTTACATTATTACCAATGACCCCATTACTTAATAATGTCATTTGCTCATCCGATATTGCTTTTAAATTTAAAAACGATGTACCTGGTACTGACCCTTTCTTCTTTTTTGCAAATGCTCTCAATCCAACTTGATCTCCATTGCTATTGCCATTACTATAATTTAAATTTAATGAACTACCACCACCACTACTATTATTATTATTACTACCACCATCAGATCTATTCATTTGTATACTATTACTACTGTTTGTATGTGGCAATTTTGGTGATCCCATTGGTGATCCATGATTACTTTCACTCTTTGTAAATGCTTGTGTAATTGATGCCAATGCATTATTACCATATAAACTATTGATTGGTGATATTGGTTCCCCTAAACCATTACTATTGTTACTGTTACTGTTACTGTTTGATGCCACTGCATTTGCTAATGCAGATCTAGATAAAACTGGTGACCCTGTAGGTGTGCTATTACCAGATCCTGATCCTGATGATCTTTTAGATTTAATCCCAGCTACAAATGTAGTTGGTATCACACCATTATTACCATTGCTATTATTATTACCACTATCGTTGTTTGACGTTGGTGGAAATGGTGGTAAATCTGGTGATGACATCTTTATATTTAATTTTTTTTTTTTTTTTTTTTTTTTTTTAAAGGTGTATATATATGTAATATTACAAAATAATAAATAATAAAATTACAAATACACTATGTGTAAAAAAGAAAAAGAAATAAGTTGTGGTTTTTCAAAATAAAAATACAAAAAAAAAAAAAAAAAAAAAAATGTTGGTAAAAAAAACAAAAAACGTAGGTGTGTCCCCACAAAAAATTATTATATGATCGTGGTTGTGTAAATAAATAGAAAAAAAAAATAATTAAAAATAAAATAAAAAATAAAATAATAAAAATTAAATAAACCCAAATAAAAAAAATGATCAAAGTGGGGTTTATGTGTGTGTGTGTGTTTATATTAGTGATTATAATAAAAATATATTATTATTTAAATTATTTTATTTTGTTTATATTTTATTTATATTCTTTTTTTCAATTTATTACAATGGATAAAAATGATTTTAAAAAATATATATTAAAAAAATTTATATATTAAAAAAGAAAATTAAGGTGATGAAACACTAGAATTACATACATTTGGAGCAAAGAGAGTTTTTTTTTTTTTTTTTTCAAAAAAAATTAATTTTTTTTTTTTTTTTTAATTTTTTTTTGTCTTATCGAGATTTCAAATAATTACGGGGAAAAAAACGACCATTTGACTTTCAGTCAAAAATGTTATTGATTAACAGTTATAACGAAAAAATGTTATTATAATACATAAATCAAAATTTATTTAATAACTGACAAAGAAAATAAAAAATAAAAAAAAAAAAAAAAAGAAAATAAATAAAATAAAAATAAAGTAGAAAAAAAAATTAAATAATAAAAAATAAAAAAATAAAAAAAATAATTAAAAAAAGTTCATACAAAATTTATTTATTTAATTTGAGATTAAAATTTTTCCATCCGACAAAAAAAAATAAAAAAAATAAAAAATAATAATAAATAATAGGAATGAGATATTAAGAAGAGGAAGAAGATGATGATGATGGACAAGCACCAATTTCGTAACAAGCTTTTTCTGGTTTTTGATTGTATGCCAAGTAATTTACTAATTGTGGTACATATTGGTTTACGTAAACTACACATTCACCTGCATAACCACCACCAAATTTATCACAGTCTTTATCCAAGAAATACTCGATTTCAGATTGTGTTGCGTTACCTTCAATATATTTTTCAACCTCACCAACAAAGTAATCACAAAGTATACATCCTACTGGTGATGATGATGATGATGATGATGATTCCTGTAAATTTCTAAAAATCTCTGACTTTGATTCTGATTCTGATTCTGATGATGATGATGATGACTGCGAACATAGTCCAAGTTCACCACAAAGAACAGTTGGTGTCTCTTTATTTTCAAATGATTGAATAATTGAATCGATATTATTAATAATTAAATTATTACAGATTGTTTGATAACTTGATGGAACATAATCACATAATTTAATTAATTCATTACTAATGTCTGTTTCAATGTTACTATTTGTTAATTTTTCCTCTAAATATTTGGTTGCCATTTCACAAATTTCACATTCCATTTGTTTGCTACCATTAACAAATAAACCATTTGAAAATAATGTTACAATTGATATAATTAAAAATAAATATAATTTCATTTTTGAAAAATAAAGTTTTGCTGTATTACTATGGTTGGAGTAAAAAAAATAAAATTTTAAAAAAATCTTTTTTTATAAAAAAAAAAATATCTTTTTTTTATTTTTTTTATTTTTATTTTTTTTGGAATGGTTGGATTTTTTTAAATAGTGAATTATTAAAATTTAAAACTATTTACTATTTTTGTTTATTAAGAATTATTAAAGAATTCTGAGGATAGTTTGATAATGGCATGGACCAAAACAATAGAGGTTTTTTATAAAATGATAGTTTAAATAATCATTTTTTTAAAAATATAGTTAATATATTAAATTTGTAAAATAAAAAAATGAAATATTTTGGTAAAGATTGAGGGAAAAAAAAAAAAATAAAAAATAAAAAAATAAAATAAAATAAAATAAAATTAATTAATTAAAATGAGCTGAAAAAACATTTTTAGATAACTTATTTCATAAAATAGGTAAATATATAAAAAAGGATTATTCAATTGACTTTTTTTATATTTTTATTTATACCATTGCAAATAAATTTTTTTTTTTTTTTTTTCTAATTTTTTTTTTTTTTAAAAAAAATAAATACAAAACTCTGTTTATTGAAATTTAAATTAGAATTAAGAAAAAAAAAAATAAAAAAATAAAAATAAAATAAACAAAGAAATGGAAAGATTTTTAATGCAATCACCTTTATCAACATTATCATTGATATATCCACATGGCAGTTATGACAGTTCATGTAATTATTGTGATGCAGGAGAGGATCGAAAAGGTAGAATCTGTTATGGTATGGTAGCAGAACAATTAACTTGTGAAGACTATCAACTGTTAATTGATCAGGGTTGGCGCAGATCAGGCACATTTATATATAAACCCAATAACTCTGCTATAAACACTTGTTGTCCACAATACACAATCAGATTGGATACTTCATCATTTAAACCTTCCAAAGATAATAAATCAACAATTAAAACATTTAATAATTACATTCTTAATAATATCATAAAAGATAATAAAAAAATAAAGAATCTTCTTCATCTATAACCACTACCACCACTACCACTA
>JH723060.1:4593-15049 GCA_000277465.1 Dictyostelium intermedium | reverse complement strand
TTTTTTTTTTTTTTTTTTTACTTACTGGTACTTGCTTTGGTGTTGCATAGTATGGATTCATACCACTTTCGCATGATAAAACTTTGCTTGCTAAGCATAAGGTTACAAAGAATAAGAATAAATATTTGTACATTTTTTTTTTTTTTTTTTTATATATATATATATATATAGAAACCAATAACAATAAAAAAAAATTTTATTAAAATAAAAATAATTCTATTTATAAAAAAAAATTAAAAAAAAAAAAAAAAAATTAATTCATTTTTTGTTTTATAAATTTTTTAAAAAAAATCTTTTCATTTTCGAATAGAGGCATGAACTTTCGTTTGTCCAGACAGTAAATTAATAAAAAATATCATATGCACAAGTGGTTTGGAGGGTTTATTTGAAAAAAAAAAAAATATCTTTATTTTTTTTTTTTTGTGTCGGTTATAGAAGTCTGTTATTGTATTTTTTTTTTTTGTTTTTTTTTTTTTTAAAAATTTTTCAAATAACATTTTTTAAAAAAAAGCGCTTTTTTCAAACCAAAAGAGTGAAATTTATTCGTTCGAATATAATTCAACAAAATAGTGCAAAGAAAAAACTGAAAAACCACAAAAAAAAAATATAAAAAAATAAAAAAAATCAAATAGATTACAAATTATTTTATAATAATTGATTATATTGGCGCGCGCATATGAATTAAAAACCTAAATATAACAACACCTTACACATCCACAAATTAATCTGTCCACATCCGCATCATTTTAACAAATATCTTTATTTAATGGTTTTTTATATGAATACATATCAATTTCGCACATTTACTTTATTTTCTTTTTATTTTTAAATTTAAATTTTTTTATTTTTTTATTTTTTTATTTTTTTGCATTTATTTTTTATTATAATTGGTGTGTATTAAACTCTGGAATCATTTTGTAAAAATTTATAAACTGATAGAATTGATTTATCAATTTCATCACCTTTACTATCGTCATTGTTAACAATACTACCACCATCACCATCACCACCACCATCACCACCACCACCACCACTACCACTACTACAACTTCTATTATTAGAGTTTGAGACAAAATTAACGAATTTATTCTTTTCCTTCTCAATTGTTTGGAGGATATTTGATATTTCTTTATCTATAATCAATATTGTTAGTAACCGAAAATTATAAAATAATAAATAATTATTATTATTAATAATTTAATGATTTATAATAAAATTACCACCAGTTAATAAAAATTGACAATCAGAAATTTTTAAATTGTCAATTGAGTAAAGTAATTTAATTTTTTCATTCTTTAAAAATAATGAGTCTATTATTGTTTTTGGATTCTTTGATAATGGAAATGTTGAGGGTTCATTAGATTCCTCCAAACATCTTATCATTATTTCAAACGTTTCAGTTTGACTTGAAGAAAATAAAAATTTAAAATTATAAAATAAATAATTAATTTGAAATTTATTAAATTCTTTTATCTTTGAATTTCCATAGTTGTTATTACCATCATCATCATCATTATTAATATTATTTACTTTTTTTGTCCCAAATGCTAGTGTATTTCCAATTAATGATTCAATAATAATAAAACCTTCGTTTTTATTTATTTCATTATAATAATTAAATTGTTTTAATTTTCTTTCCAATTCAGTTATTGTTTTATTATTATTATTATTATTATTATTAATATTATTTAACTCTTGTATTTCATTTGGGGATAAAATAATAAAGGATAGTTTATTTTGTTTAAACTCAAAATGAAATGGTAGGGTTCCAGTATTATTTGAACCATCATTATTTGATACTTTAAAAAAACTATTTAGTATTTGATTATTTGGTGTACTTAAATTGGGTTTGTTAGCAGTTATCTCATATCTATAAAGCTTATTATTATTTATCATTTTATTTATATATAAATATTTAAAAAAATAAAAAAATAAAAAAAATTCATTTAAAAAAAAAGAAAAAAAACAATAATAATAAAAATAAAGTAAAAAAAAAATCAATAATAATCCTAAAATGGATAAATATTATTTTCAATTGAATAACCTTTTTTTATTATTAATAAAAAAAAAGTTTAAACAGTTTCAAGGTTTCTAAATTTTGGTGAAAAAAAAAAAAAAAAAAAACCGAAAAAAAAATCCCACAACACTACCAATAAATTTGAAATGTATTTGAAAAAGAAACATATGATTTTTTCAAATTGTTGAATGCATTTTTTAAGTGTATGAGACCAATAACATCATTTAGTATATGTTACTCCAGCATTGATGCATATATAGAGACCCTTTGCGGGGTATCAGGTGGATTGGTCTTCGGGTTAGTCCTTATATCTGATTGCTAGAGAAAGCTGAGCTGGCCACTAAAATTAAATTTAATGAAAAAAAAAACATAAGATTCGCAAATAAGTAACAAAAATTTTTAACAAATAATTTTTATTTTTTATTTTTATTTCTGATTTATAAAAAAATAAAAAATAAAAAAAGAAAATTTTTTTTTTTTTTTTTGGTGCAAGTCCCACAAATTTATGATGATAATTTAAAATATTTGCAAAATAAATGTGTATTTATGTAAATTGTCGATTGCATTTTAAAATGTGCATGAAGCCAAAAACATCATTTAGTATATGTTACTCCAGCATTGATGCATATATAGAGACCCTTTGCGGGGTATCAGGTGGATTGGTCTTCGGGTTAATCCTTATATTTGATTGCTAGAGAAAGCTGAGCTGGCCTTTTGTAAAATAAAAAAAGAAAAAAATAAAAATTTGTTTTATTTGTTGGTTGCAAACAATAAAATAATATTTTTATTTTTTATTTTTTTATTTTTTTTTTTAATGGTTTTTTCTTTATTTTTTTTTAAATTTTATTTTTTAGTTTCAAAAAAAAAAAAGTTTTATACAATATACTCATAGAATAAATAATAATACTTCTTGAAAATAAATTGATTAAAAAGTGAAAAAATAAAAAAAAATAAATAGAAAAAAATAAAAATTAAAAAAAAGTGAAATTTTTTTTTCTTTTTTAAAAAAAATCTAAAAAAGAAGTTGTGCAATAAAAGGGATACATAATTTTATTATTTTTTTAAGTTTTTTCCATTCTTTTATTTTTTTTCTTAATATTAAATTATTATAAAGAGAAAACATATAAAATATAAAAAGAAAAAACAAAAGGAATAAAAAATACTTTCAATGATTTTTAATTAAATTGATTGTATAATATTTTTCTTTTTTTTTTTTTTTTTTTTTTTTTTTTTTTCTTTTTCTTTTTGAATCAACAATATACATATCTTTTATATTATAACATAGAAGAAATAAAATAAAGAGACAAAAAAAAAAAAAAATGGATTTATATTGTCAAAAATGTTATAAACAATTAGAATTAGACGACAGTTTACTCGACATTGATCAAAGTTTATTCTTAAAAACGAGTAATATATTATATTGTAAAATATAAAATTAATAATCATCAATACTAACAGTAATACCAATAATAAATAATAAAATATACAAATACAGATATACATGAGATAATAGAGGAGCTAGAGGAATTATCATTGAAACCAATTCCAAAAGAGAGGGAAACATTGTTATTAAAACAACAACAACAACAGCAATTACAATTACAACTACAAGAGCAAGCAGCAGCGGCAGCAGCGGCAGCAGTACAATCGCCACAAACAGTCTCAAAAATGAGTAAATTTAAATCTGGTTTCTTTGGAAAGAGAAAAGAACTTACCCAGAGTAATTCAACAACACCAACAACAACACCACCCACAACAACACCCACAACAACACCATCTTCATCTTCATTATCATTATCATTATCATCACAACAACAACAACAACAACAACAACAACAACAACAACAACAACAACAACAACAACAACAACAACAACAACAACAACAACAACCACAACAACCACAACAACAACAACAATCTTTGAATGATCAAAGTAAATTAGCAACAACGACAACATCACCAACACAACCAACACCAATTGAAGAAAAGAAGCAACAACAGTCATTTAAAACATTTTATCCAGCGGCACATAGTAATAATAGTAATGGTAGCGATCATAGTGGAAATGGTAATACGACAGGTGTATCACCATCATCACCGGGTGGTGGAGCCCATTCATTTGGTTCTTTATCTCAACATCGTTTATCTTCTTCACTATCTCTAAAATCGATTAGTAGTGGTGGTGGTAATAGTAGTAATAATTTAGTTGGTGATACAAATAATAGTAATAATAATAACAATAGCAACAACAATAATAATAATAATAATAATAATAATAATAATAATAATAATAATAATAATAATAATAATAATAATAATAATAATAATAGAACAAGTGTTAGTAGTAGTACAGTTACAACAAGCAATAGTATATCAGAATCAAATAATCAAGACAGTAAATTATTAGTTGCGACAACTACAACAACAACAACAACTACCACTACAACTATTTTAGCAACAATGCCAACAACTTCATCAACCACTGGAGGAGGAGCTACACCGTCACCATCATCGTCATCATCATCTGTAATAACATCACCAACAAGTAGAATATCACCATCGAATATAACATCACCATCGAAATCATCACAACAATCAACACCAAGACAAAGACCTCTTACAATTGCACCAACTAAATTAAATATATCACAAGTTAGTAGCCCACAAAAACCAAGATTAAAATATTTAAGAACAAGTTCAAAATCACTAAGTATGGCATCACTACCAGTTGTGGGTCCAGATGGTAATATAATAGATGGTGGAGCTATCGGTACAGAATCAACGTCAATGACAAATCACCATAGTTCATTTTTAAATCAATCAACTCTACCACTTGGTAGTTCACCAGTTCAAACCACACCACCTTTATTATCGAATGGTATGAATAATAGCACAAATAATTTACAATCACTACAACTACAACAACAGCAGCAACAGCAACAACAACAACCAATTAATGAAAATAATTATTATAGATATATGAAAGGATTATCATTATTTAAAATAGCGACAGATTTAATAAATTATGATCTACCACTATGTTTAGAATGTACAAAATTAACGATTGCAGAATTAGAGGATGAAGGATCGATATTGGATGGAGAGGTATCAATTTATACAGCATATTTAAAACAATTAGAAAAAGGTAAAACCGAAAAAGATTTAGAGGATTTGGATAAGGAAATGTCAATGCTATGCGAAGAGGAGGAACAATTACGTTTGATGATTGAAAATACTCACCAAGAGAGAAAAGAGGTTGAGCAATTAACAATTCAACTTCAAGATAGAATTGCAACGTTGAAATCATTGGAAGACAGTTATTGGAGTTGTTTTAGTGAGTTTCATTATGAAACATTTAGAAATAAAGACGAAAGAGAACAAACCACCGTTCAAATTCAATGGGTTAATGATCATCTAGAAAGTTTAAAACAAACGAATATTCTTAATGATGCATTCCATCTTTGGCATGATGGTCATTTTGGTACTATCAATTCATTACGTCTTGGAAAACTACCAAGTCAACCAGTTGAATGGAATGAAATTAATGCAGCATGGGGTTTGGCCGTTTCACTTTTGGATGCTATGGCAAAGAAATTAAAATTTAAATTCCAACAATTTACATTGGTACCAAATGGTAGTAGTTCAAGAGTCGACAAAAGAGATGTAGATCCACCATTGGCCTATGAACTTTTTGGTACAAACGATATTAGCTTGGGTCGTTTATTTTGGTATAGACGTTTCGATAATGGTATGATTGCTTTTCTTCAATGTATTAAAGAACTTTGCGAATATATCACTGAAAAGGATCCAGAATTCTCAGTTCCTTATAAAATCGATAAAGAATACATTGGTGGCATGTGTATTAAATTACAATTCACTAATGATGATACTTGGACAAAATCTTTGAAATTTATGTTAACAAATTTAAAATGGATCTTAATTTGGATTGTTAAAAATGATACTCTAACTTTATTTAATAATCAACAATTACAACAATTAAAATTAAATAATAATCAAAATAATAATCAAAATAATAATCAAAATAATCAAAATAATAATAATAATGTAAATAAAAGAAATTAAAATATTAAATTAAAATAATAATAATATTTTTTATTTTTTTTTTATTATTATTATTGCTTTTTAATCTAAAGATTTTTCAATTGTAAATAATTTTGAACTTTTACTAAAATCATTAATTTGATTAAAAGAATTTGAGGGTAAATAAATTGTAGTTCTAAAATATTTTTTACCATTTTCAAAGTCGAAATCAAAACAAATTATATTAACATTAAAAGTTGCAATACATGGTGCTTTGATAGTAAAAGGTTTAGTACCATCGAATGAGATTTTATCATAATCGAAACTTGTCCAATTTGAAACGTTTGTAATTGTTGGTACTTGTTTACCTAAATAGTTTAATGGTAACTCTTTATGAATTTGCATTTTATTATGCCATGTTATAGTTTTGAAAAAGTTATCATTGGTAAATTCTGAAACATCTTTACGATTGAGTTTTGCTAATTCCAATATTGATTTACTTCTAATATCTGATACATTGAATAAAAGATTTTGTTGAAATCCAAAATTACCAATGTACTCTTCGCTTAAATTACAACGTTTTCTCATATTACATGTATATCTTAAACGAAATTCTTCATCCTCTTGAATGTTTTCATTAATCGATAAAATTTTAATTATTATAGAATGAATTATATCATTCATCGATAAGAAATAATCTAATGATTTTATTAAATTTTCAATTTCTTCCAAGTTAAATTTAACTTTAATTGTAATATTATCAATTTTTGGTTTGCTTGTAGAATCATCTGAATCAGTACTGCTACTATCACCACCACCAAATGGAGTATAGGTAAAACCTAAAAATTCTTTACCATAATCACGAAATTCTTGTAAATTTGTTAAAGATGCTTGGTTTTTATCATAATAATTCTCACCATTAATTATTATTGGTTTCTTTAATGATGATGTTTTAACATTCTCACCATTGTTGTTGTTGTTGTTGTTGTTACTACTACTTGTATAAATGGTTGAAAGATACTTAAAGAAATAGTACATACTACTTTGATCAAACAATGAATGGTTTATACTGTATCCAATTACAAAACCATCTTTTAAGATCGTTAATTTAAATGAGCCCATTGGTAAGCCTTCTAAATCGATTGAAAAACCATTTTTCATTCTTTCATCAAGTAATTCCATTGGTATAATTGATTCTAATTTAGTTGATTCAATTAATTCATTCTCTCTTTTTTCGATTTCTAATTGATCATTAACTTTATGATGAGATTTAGATGGGTAACTTATATTCCAAATATTATTTTCAAAGTAAAATGTGGATAGTAAAACTGGGAATTCATGAAATACTTTCTCCATTGATATTAAAAATCTCTCTAAATCGATTTCTCCTTTAAAGAAATAACCACCTCTTGAAAATACTGTATGTGCTGCATAATCAAGGCCATCAAATTTTTTAAAAAATTCGTTATTTGATTTAAAAAATTTCGTTGTTTTCATTTTTATTTATTTCAAAAAAGTAATTTGTTTTTATTTTTTTTTTTAAATTTTTTTTAAAGTTTTTTGTCCTATTTTTTTTTTTTATTTTTGAGAAGACATTAAGAATTAGTCGCTAATGCCAGAAAATCTTCAGTTTTTTTTGTTTATTTTGAGAAGACATTAAAAATTAGTCGCTAATACCAGAAAATCTTCAGTTTTTTTTTACTTTGAGAGATGTTGTGAATTAACAACTTTTAGAAAAGCGAGATGCAGTTTTTTGGAAATAAATATTCTTTTTTTTTTTATTTTTTTAGGGGTATACTTGAAGATTTAATTTCATTGACAAGAATGACAGGTGATAAAATGATATGTGATAAATTATTTGGTTTATTTTCTAAAATCTTAAATTGTGATGAAAAGAAAAATTCTGACAGGATCAACTTCATATCGTTGATTATTTTATTGGAACACTTGGTATAAAAATCTCCAAAACACATTTAAAACCAATTTCAAAGTTAAGCCAATATAATCTATCTAAAAGGATTGTTTATCAAAATTTTAAAAGGTTAAATAAATAAAAACAAGTTTTGTGAATAAAATGATTTTTTTTTTTTAAAGTTTGTCGATTTTATCTGTTGTTTGTCGATTTTTTTATTTTTATTTTTTTATTTTTATTTTTTATTTAAAATTGAGTTTACAACATTTAAAACTTGACCAGATCTAATTAATTTATAAACTTCTTCGATATCTGGTTGTAAGAATCTATCTTTATCCATAAAGGTAACTTTTGAACGAATCAATTGATAAACTGCCTCTAAAGGTTCAGTAGTTTTTAAAGGTCTTCTAAAGTCCAATCCTTGACAAGCTGCCAATAATTCGATTGCTAAAACATTTTCAACATTTTCAACGACATTTAAACATTTACGAGCAGACCAACCACCCATTGAAACATGATCCTCCTTTGCACTACTTGTACTGATAGTGTCAGCAGAAGAAGGATGAACCAAAACTTTATTTTCACTTACTAAAGCTGCACTTGTACAATGAGCAATCATGAAACCAGAATTTAAACCACCACCATTTACCAAAAATGATGGAAGACCATCGCTCAATTGTGAATTTACTAAACGTTCTAAACGACGTTCACTAATATTTGAAAGTTCATGAATACCAATGGTGAGATAATCCAAAGCTTTTGCAGGATACTCACCATGGAAATTACCACCACTGATTGTACCACATAACTCTTCAGTATCGAAAACCATTGGATTATCAGTTGCAGAATTCATTTCAGTGTTTATAATACCTTGAACAAATTCAATGGTATCGAAAACGATACCATGTACTTGTGGTACACAACGTAATGTATAACTATCTTGAACTTTCTTTGTGTCTTTATTTGCCAATGTAATCTCTGATGGGAAACGATCACTGTGAAGGATTGATCTTAAGAAAGCTGCAACTTTTCCTTGACCTGAATGTGGTCTTGCCGCATGAATCAATGGATGGTAGGCAGCTGTTAAACCTTTTAATGCTTCAAATGTCATAGCTGTTACGATATTGGCAGTCTCTGCCAATATCTTACAACGATGAACTGCCTCGGCACCCAATGATGTAATCAATTGTGTGCCATTGATCAATGCAAGACCTTCTTTGGCATTCAATTCAATTGGTGTTAGATTTTGTCTCTTTAAAATTTCACTTGCCAATGAGAATTTAAAGTTTCTATGCTCCAAAACATCGATCTCAAGGTTACTGGTGAATTTATTACCAGAGTCACCAAAATCGTACATTTTACCTTCACCCATCATACCCAATGCTAAATGTGATAATGGTGCCAAATCACCTGATGCTCCAACTGTTCCTTTCTCTGGAACCAATGGTAAACAATTACCATTCAATATATTAATTGCTCTCTTTACTGTCTCCAATGTAATACCACTATATCCTTTTGTTAATACATTAATTCTTAATGCCAATAACATTCTAGTTCTTTCTGGTGTTAATGGTGTGCCAACACCTGATGAATGAGATCTAATTAAATTAACTTGTAACCTTTAATTATTAATAAAACAAAATAAAACAAAACAAATCAAAAAATAAATGTTAGTTATAAAAAAATAAAAATTCATAATCATTTGTTTTAATAATAACTAATAATAATAATACTAATAACGATAATGATGATTATGTGAATTAGATGAATTGCCATTAATTACTATTATTATTATTATTACAATTCAAAAGGTTTTATTTTACATTTTAACTTGGTCTGGTGGGATGATAACATCAGAGAATAAGCCAAAACCAGTGTTAATACCATATACGGTTTTTTCTGATTTTAAAATATCATCGATTACATTTCTACCTTTTTGAATTAATTCTTCAACTTCTTTTGTAATTGAAACACTATATCCCTTATAACCAATATTAACAAGATCCTCAATCTTTAATGTATTTCCATTTAAATAGATAATTTTATCACTAGACATGTTTTGTTATATTTTAATGTAAATTTTAATTTATAATTATATATGTGTGTTTTTTAAAAAAATAGTTATAATATTTTTTTAAAAAATTATTTGTGTGGAAATTTTAAATAGTTATAATATTTTTTTTTTTAAATAAAATTTATTTGTTTGGGAGATAATTAAAATTTAAAATGAAATTGAAAAAAAAAAACAAAAAAAAATTTGAAATTTACAAATTTTTTTTGGTATTTAAAAAAAAAAATAAAAAAAAATTAAATTAAAAAAAATAAATTAGAAAACGAGCCGAAACTTCTAACCAGTCACGGACTAATTTTTTTTTAGATTATTATGGTAATAAGAACATTGATTATTTCAGACCCAATCTCATTACCATAATAATTATTTTATTATAATTTTTTTTTTTTTTTTTAAAAAAAAAAAAAACCTTTTA